>CM070839.1:25833829-26086329 GCA_036326025.1 Chrosomus eos
GCACGGCCCCTAGTTTATACATTCGTTTTTGGTGAAAATCGGAAAAACTCTAGGAGGAGTTAAAAAAAGTTTTTTTTGCTAAAATCAAGATGGCGGACAGGAATTTTCGGCCAAAAAAGGGAAAAAACCGGGTATCAGTTCTCACTTGCCCCAAAGGAAAATTATTAAGACCAGGGCATTTCAACAGGCAGATTTATTCAAAAGTTATTACCTTTTTGGGAAAAATTTCCCTTTATAATTTTTTGCCACTAGGTGGTGCTGTTTCAAATTTTAAAAAGCTCCTTCGGGGCATCGACTGAGGACCAATCCCCCGAGTTTCTAAAAACCCCCTTTATGCGTTCAGAAAATACAGCTTTTTAAGCACAAATTTCAAAATGGCCGACAGACAAAATGGCCGATCTGGGAAAATTGGATATCAGTCGACTCGGTATGACGCCCTGAATCTAACGAGGCCACTTTTATTATTTTTGGACAAACCGTTCAGGAGTTATGAGCAAAAATAACCATTTTTCATATCTCCGGACCAGTAGGTGGCACTGCGCCGAAACGCTGCATGTTGCCTCAGGTCATGCTTGTGATGACTTGTACCAAGTTTGGTCTGAATACGATAAAGCGTTGCGGAGATACAGCCTTAAGTTTGTTTTCGCAAGCGCTACGTAAAATTATTTTGCACGTCATTCAAAAACTTTTAAGCGAATCAACTTGAATTCCATAACTTTTTGTCCCCACTGTCTGAAGATGATCTGGTGCAATTTTGGTGAAAATTGGAGCATCGCCCTAGGAGGAGTTCGAAAAAGTAGGTTTTTCTGAAAATTCAAAATGGCGGAAAAATTTGCATGACGGAAAATGACGTCATAGGGTGCAATCGAATCGTCATGAGCTCAGGAATCAGAGGAAAAAAGAATTTTGTTGATAGGCCTTACGGATCAAAAGTTATTAGCATAAATGTGAGTGAAACTTTGGACAGTTGGTGGCGCTAGAGGGAATGAGTTAGAGACACCAAAATTGGTGTACTTAATGTTGGGACTGTCCTCTATCAGAATGTCAAACCAAAACAACTTTCCCGGACACGGTTCTATGGGCTGCCATAGACCCCCAGTCGGAAGAAGAAGAATAATAAATATAGCTGCAAGCAGCAATAACCGGGGCCAAGCGCAAAGAAGACGACAAGACATGCCAACTTGTGTCAGACCAACTGCAGCAAGGAGCAATTTAAGACATTTAAAGATTAAATTAGGCAAAATGGCTTAAAAATCACACTAATTAACTAAAAATGTGATTTAATGGATTATCACTTTTGACCAATAGGTGGCGTAGTTACAAAAACGATGTGATGTGGTCAGAGTCTGGTGACAATGACAAACCTTAAGACCAGTGGCATTAAAATACGCAGCTTTATTCAAAAGTTTTTTAGAAATTATGTTATAACTTTTGACCAAAAGGTGGCGCTGTCTCGAAATGTTTTGAGTACATTCAGGGCATGGTGCTGATGGCACATGCTGAGTTTTGTAATGTTGCACCAATGCATTCGTTAAGAGTAGCATGTTACGTTCTATTATAGCGCCACCAATAGGCTCAATCCCACCATTTTTTTTGTGTGACCTCAAAGTGAGCCCATACATGTGTGTGTAAAATTTGGTGAAAATATCTCATTTAGTTTTGGAGTTATATACATTTATGTGAATAAACACATAAAAAATGACTGACACGTGACTTTGATTGGATTTTACTACCCCTTACTATCAATATTTTGACATTTGGGCATTGGCGTATAGCTATCGACCTATGTTTCCAAACTTCTGACGGTGGTTTCGTCTCGATTGGTCAAACGGTTTCGAAGATATCGGCAAATGTTTTTTAAGCGCTAAATCACAACGCTACACAAACCGTAAACAAAACCTAAGCATATTTGGTATCTGTGGACTCGGCAAGGATTCAGGATCCCAACGAGATGACTCCCGTGAAAATACGTCAAACACAACCAGAGTTATCAGCATTTGAAAAATCAATTTTGCCACTAGGTGGCGCTGTTTCGAAACTTCTCAGGCTCCTTCAGGGTATCGTACTGATGACCCATACCGAGTTTCGTAACAATTCAGTCATGCGTTCATAAAATACAGCATTTTAGCACATAATTCAAAATGGCCGACAGCCAAAATGGCCGATCTGGGAAAATTGGATATCTGTCGACTCGGCATGACGCCCTGAATCTAACAAGACCAGCTTTATTATTTTTGGACAAACTGTTCAGTAGTTATGAGCAAAAATAGCAATTTTTCGTATCTCTGGACCAGTAGGTGGCGCTGCGCCGAAACGCAGTACGTAGCCTCAGGTCATGCTTGTAATGACATGTACCAAGTTTGGTTTGAATACGATAAAGCGTTGCGGAGATACAGCCTTATGTCTGTTTTCGCAAGCGCTACTTAAAATTAATTTGCGTGGTATTCGAGAACAACTTGCAGCGTTTTTATGAATTCCATAACTTTTTGTCAGCACGGTCTGGAGATGATCTGGTTCAATTTTGGTGAGAATCGGAACAACGGCCTAGGAGGAGTTCGAAAAAGTAGCTTTTTCGGATAATTACAAATGGCGGACAAATTGTCGTGACGGAAAATGACGCCATAGGGTGCAATCGAATTGGCATGAGCCAAGGAATAAGAGGACAAAGGATTTGTGATTCTAGCCATTATGGTTCAAAAGTTATAAGCATAAACATGAGTAAATCTTTGGACAGTTGGTGGCGCTAGAGGGATTGAGTTGGAGACTCCAAATTTGCTCTGGTGACTTTTCAGTCTGTCCTCTATCAGTGTACCAAATTTCATAACTTTCCCGCAAACGGTTCTATGGGCTGCCATAGACACCCAGTCGGAAGAAGAATAATAATAAGAACGGGAACAGATACAATAGGTGCCTCGCACCTTCGGTGCTTGGCCCCTAATAATAAGAACGGGAACAGATACAATAGGTGCCTCCGCACCTTCGGTGCTTGGCCCCTAAATATAGCTGCAAGCAGCCATTACCGGGGCCAAGCGCAAGAAGCGGCAACAGACGCCATCATGGGTGGGAGTGGCAGACCAACTGCAGCAATGAGCAATTAAAGACATTTTAAGAGAACTTTGGATAAATGGCATTAAATCATATATACAGTAACTTTTAAGATAATTTAATGGTTTATCACTTTCGACAAATAGGTGGAGCACTTACAAAATTGATGTGATGTGGTCAGAGTGAGGTGACAATGACACATACAAAGTTTGGTGTCAAAATGTCAAGGCATTGCAGAGATAAAGACTAAATAGTCCTTTTGGCATCCTACCCCAACTTTGCTGCTGCGCTACACGAAAACGGTTTTGTCTATCGACACGAAATCCATAACTTTTATTCGGCACAGTCTGGAGATGATACGATTCGATTTTGGTGAAAATCGGACAAACGGTCTAGGAGGAGTTCGAAAAAGTAGGTTTTGACTGAAAATCAAGATGGCGGACAGGAAGTTCGGCCAAATTAGGAAAATCTGGTATCTATGTTCTCAGCTTGACCCAAGGAATCTATTAAGACCAGTGGCATTTCAACAGGCAGATTTATTCAAAAGTTATTAGCCTTTTTGTAAATTTCTTTATAACCTTTGACCACTAGGTGGTGCTGTTTCGAAACTTCTCAAGCTCCTTCAGGCATCGTACTGATGACCCATACCGAGTTTCGTAACAATTCGTTCATGCGTTCAGAAAATACAGCATTTTAGCACATAATTCAAAATGGCCGACAGACAAAATGGCCGATCTGGGAAAATTGGATATCAGTCGACTCGGTATGACGCCCTGAATCTAACGAGGCCACTTTTATGATTTTTGGACAAACCGTTCAGGAGTTATGAGCAAAAATAGCCATGTTTCATATCTCCGGACCAGTAGGTGGCGCTGTGCCGAAACGCAGCATGTAGCCTCAGGTCATGCTTGAGATGATATGTACCAAGTTTGGTCTGAATACGATTAAGCGTTGCGAAGATACAGCCTTAAGTTTGTTTTCGCAAGCGCTACGTAAAATTATTTTGCACGGTATTCAAAAACTGTTAAGCGAATATACTTGAATTCCATAACTTTTTGTCCACACGGCCTAAAGATGATCTGGTGCAATTTTGGTGAAAATCGGAGCATCGGCCTAGGAGGAGTTCGAAAAAGTAGGTTTTTCTGAAAATTCAAAATGGCGGAAAAATTTGCATGACGGATAATGACGTCATATGGTGCAATCGAATCGTCATGACCTCAGGAATCAGAGGAAAAAAGAATTTTGTTGATAGGCCTTACGGTTCAAAAGTTATTAGCATAATAAAAGTGAAACTTTGGACAGGTGGTGGCGCTAGAGGGAATGAGTTAGAGACACCAAAATTGGTGCATTTAATGTTGGGACTGTCTTCTATCAGAATGTCAAATCAAAACAACTTTCCCGCAAACGGTTCTATGGGCTGCCATAGACGCCCAGTCGGAAGAAGAATAAAAAAGAACCGGAACAGAAACAATTGGTAATATAGCTGCAAGCAGCAATAACCGGGGCCAAGCGCAAAGAAGACGACAAGACATGTCAACATGTGTCAGACCAACTGCAGCAAGGAGCAATTTAAGACATTTAAAGATTAATTTAGGCAAAATGGCTTAAAAATCACACTAATTAACAAAAAATGTGATTTAATGGATTATCACTTTTGACAAACGATGTGATGTGGTCAGAGTCTGGTGACAATGACAAACCTTAAGACCAGTGGCATTAAAATACGCAGATTTATTCAAAAGTTTTTAGAAATTATGTTATAACTTTTGACCAAAAGGTGGCGCTGTCTCGAAATGTTTTGAGTACCTTCAGGGCATGGTGCTGATGGCACATGCTGAGTTTTGTAATGTTACACCAATGCATTCGTTAAGAATAGCATGTTACGTTCTATTATAGCGCCACCAAGAGGCTCAATCCCACCATTTTTTTTATGTGACCTCAAAGTGAGCCCATACATGTGTGTGTAAAATTTGGTGAAAATATCTCATTTAGTTTTGGAGTTATATACATTTATGTGAATAAACACATAAAAAATGACTGACACGTGACTTTGATTGGATTTTACTATCCCTTACTATCAATATTTTCGCATTTGGGCATTAGCGTATAGCCTATCGACCTATGTTTCCAAACTTCTGGCGGTGGTTTCGTCTCGATCGGACAAGCGGTTTCGAAGATATCGGCAAATGTTTTTTAAGCGCTAAATCACAACGCTACACAAACCGTAAACAAAACCTAAGCATATTTGGTATCTGTGGACTCGGCAAGGATTCAGGATCCCAACGAGATGACTCCCGTGAAAATACGTCAAACACAACCAGAGTTATCAGCATTTGAAAAATCAATTTTGCCACTAGGTGGCGCTGTTTCGAAACTTCTCAGGCTCCTTCAGGGTATCGTACTGATGACCCATACCGAGTTTCGTAACAATTCGTTCATGCGTTCATAAAATACAGCATTTTAGCACATAATTCAAAATGGCAGACAGCCAAAATGGCCGATCTGGGAAAATTGGATATCTGTCGACTCGGCATGACGCCCTGAATCTAACAAGACCAACTTTATTATTTTTGGACAAACTGTTCAGTAGTTATGAGCAAAAATAGCAATTTTTCGTATCTCTGGACCAGTAGGTGGCGCTGCGCCGAAACGCAGCATGTAGCCTCAGGTCATGCTTGTAATGACATGTACCAAGTTTGGTTTGAATACGATAAAGCGTTGCGGAGATACAGCCTTATGTCTGTTTTCGCAAGCGCTACTTAAAATTAATTTGCGTGGTATTCGAGAACAACTTGCAGCGTTTTTATGAATTCCATAACTTTTTGTCAGCACGGTCTGGAGATGATCTGGTTCAATTTTGGTGAGAATCGGAACAACGGCCTAGGAGGAGTTCGAAAAAGTAGCTTTTTCGGATAATTACAAATGGCGGACAAATTGTCGTGACGGAAAATGACGTCATAGGGTGCAATCGAATCGGCATGAGCCAAGGAATAAGAGGACAAAGGATTTGTGATTCTAGCCATTATGGTTCAAAAGTTATAAGCATAAACATGAGTAAATCTTTGGACAGTTGGTGGCGCTAGAGGGATTGAGTTGGAGACTCCAAATTTGCTCTGGTGACTTTTCAGACTGTCCTCTATCAGTGTACCAAATTTCATAACTTTCCCGCAAACGGTTCTATGGGCTGCCATAGACGCCCAGTCGGAAGAAGAAGAATAATAAGAACCGGAACAGATACAATAGGTGCCACCGCACCTTCGGTGCTTGGCCCCTAAATATAGCTGCAAGCAGCCATTACCGGGGCCAAGCGCAAGAAGCGGCAACAGATGCCATCATGGGTGGGAGTGGCAGACCAACTGCAGCAATGAGCAATTAAAGACATTTTAAGAGAACTTTGGATAAATGGCAAAAAAATCATCCATACAGTAACTTTTAAGATAATTTAATGGTTTATAACTTTCGACAAATAGGTGGCGCACTTACGAAATTGATGTGATGTGGTCAGAGTGAGGTGACAATGACACATGCAAAGTTTGGTGTCAAAATGTCAAGGCATTGCAGAGATAAAGACTGAATAGTCCTTTTGGCATCCTACCCCAACTTTGCTGCTGCGCTACACAAAAACGGTTTTGTCTATTGACACGAAATCCATAACTTTTAGTCGGCACAGTCTGGAGATGATACGATTCGATTTTGGTGAAAATCGGACAAACGGTCTAGGAGGAGTTCGAAAAAGTAGGTTTTGACTGAAAATCAAGATGGCGGACAGGAAGTTCGGCCAAATAGGAAATCTGGTATCTATGTTCTCAGCTTGACCCGGAATCTATTAAGACCAGTGGCATTTCAACAGGGAGATTTATTCAAAAGTTATTAGTCTTTTTGGAAATTTTGTTATAACTTTTGACCACAAGGTGGCGCTGTTTCGAAATTCTCAGGCTCCTTCAGGGCATCGTACTGATGACCCATACTGAGTTTCGTAACAATTCGTTCATGCGTTCAGAAAATACAGCATTTTAGCACATTATTCAAAATGGCCGACAGGCAAAATGGCCGATATGGGAAAATTGGATATCAATCAACTCAACATGACGCCCTGAATCTAACGAGACCACATTATGATTTTTGGACAAACAGTTCAGGAGTTATGAGCAAAAATAGCCATTTTTCATATCTCCGGACCAGTAGGTGGCGCTGCGCCGAAACGCTGCAGGTGCCTCAGGTCATGCTTGTATGACATGTAACCAAGTTTGGTCTGAATACGATAAAGCGTTGCGGAGATACAGCCATAAGTTTGTTTTCGTAAGCGCTACGTAAAATTATTTTGCACGTTATTCAAAAACTTTTAAGCGAATCAACTTGAATTCCATAACTTTTTGTCCCCACTGTCTGAAGATGATCTGGTGCAATTTTGGTGAAAATCGGAGCATCGCCCTAGGAGGAGTTCGAAAAAGTAGGTTTTTCTGAAAATTCAAAATGGCGGAAAATTTGCATGACGGAAAATGACGTCATAGGGTGCAATCGAATCGTCATGAGCTCAGGAATCAGAGGAAAAAAGAATTTTGTTGATAGGCCTTACGGTTCAAAAGTTATTAGCATAAATGTAAGTGAAACTTTGGACAGGTGGTGGCGCTAGAGGGAATAAGTTAGAGACACCAAAATTGGTGTACTTAATGATGGGACTGTCCTCTATCAGAATGTCAAACCAAAACAACTTTCCCGGACACGGTTCTATGGGCTGCCATAGACCCCCAGTCGGAAGAAGAAGAATAATAATAATAAATATAGCTGCAAGCAGCAATAACCGGGGCCAAGCGCAAGAAGCGGCAACAGATGCCATCATGGGTGGGAGTGGCAGACCAACTGCAGCAATGAGCAATTAAAGACATTTTAGGAGAACTTTGGATAAATGGCTAAAAAATCATAGATACAGCAACTTTTAAGATAATTTAATGGTTTATCACTTTCGACCAATAGGTGGCGCAGTTACAAAACTGATGTGATGTGGTCAGAGTGAAGTGACAATGACACATATAAAATTTGGTGTCAATATGTCAAGGCATTGCAGAGATAAAGCCCAAATAGTGCTTTTAGCATCATGCCTCAACTTTGCTGCTGCGCTATACGAAAACGGTTTCATCTATCGACACGAAATCTATAACTTTTAGTCGACACGGTCTGGAGATGATACGATTCGATTTTGGTGAAAATCGGAAAAACGGTCTAGGAGGAGTTCGAAAAAGTAGGTTTTGACTGAAAATCAAGATGGCGGACAGGAAGTTCGGCCAAATAAGGAAAACCTGGTATCTATGTTCTCAGCTTGACCCAAGGAATCTATTAAGACCAGTGGCATTTCAACAGGCAGATTTATTCAAAAGTTATTAGCCTTTTTGGAAATTTTATTATAACTTTTGACCACAAGGTGGCGCTGTTTCGAAATATTTTTAGTACCTTCAGGGGATGGTGTTGTTGGCACATTCTGAATTTCTTAATATTACATCAATGCATTTGTTTAGTATAGCATTTTATTTCACAAAACTCTATTGAAGTCAATGGGAATTTCATGTTTTGTTCTATTATAGCGCCACCAAGAGGCTCAGTCCCACAATTTTTTTTATGTGTCCTCAGAGTGAGCCCATACGTATGTGTGTCAATTTTGGTGAAAATATCTCAATTCACTTCAGAGTTATAGACATTTATATGAAAAAACACGTAAAAAATGACTGACACATGACTTTGTTTGAATTTTACTACCCCTTACTATCAATATTTTCGCATTTGGGCATTAGCGTATAGCCTATCGACCTATGTTTCCAAACTTCTGGCGGTGGTTTCGTCTCGATCGGACAAGCGGTTTCGAAGATATAGCCAAATGTTTTTTTCGCACTAAATCGCAACGCTACACAAACCGTGAGACGAAACCCAGCATGTTTGGTATCGTTGGACTCGGCAACGATTCAGGAGCTCAAAAAGATGACTCTCGTGAAAATAAGTCGACCACACCCAAAGTTATAAGCATTTGAAAAAAAAAGTTCACCACTAGGTGGCGCTGTTTCGAAACTTCTCAGGCTCTTTCAGTGCATCGTACTGATGACCCATACCGAGTTTCGTAACAATTCGTTCATGCGTTCAGAAAATACAGCATTTTAGCACATAATTCAAAATGGCCGACAGACAAAATGGCCGATATGGAAAAATTGGATATCAGTCGACTCGGTATGACGCCCTGAATCTAACAAGACCAATTTTATTATTTTTGGACAAACTGTTCAGAAGTTATAAGCAAAAATAGCAATTTTTCATATCTCCGGACCAGTAGGTGGCGCTGCGCCGAAACGCTGCATGTTGTCTCAGATCAAGCTTGTGATGACATGTACCAAGTTTGGTGTCAATACGGTAAAGCGTTGTGGAGATACAGCCTTAAGTCCGTTTTTGCGAGCGCTACGAAATATTTGTTCGTGCGTTTATCAAAACGGTTTGACGAATCAACATTATTCTAATAACTTTTTGTCGGCATGCTCTGGAGATGATCCGGATCAATTTTCGTGGAAATCGGAGCATCGGCCTAGGAGGAGTTCGAAAAAGTACGTTTATTGAAATATTCAAAATGGCGGCCATATTTTTATGACGGAAAATGACGTCATAGGGTGCAATCGAATCGTCATGAGCTCAGGAATCAGAGGAAAAAAGAATTTTCTTGATAGGCCGTACGGTTCAAAAGTTATTAGCATAATAAAAGTGAAACTTTGGACAGGTGGTGGCGCTAGAGGGAATGAGTTAGAGACACCAAAATTGGTGTATTTAATGTTGGGACTGTCCTCTATCAGAATGTCAAACCAAAACAACTTTCCCGCAAACGGTTCTATGGGCTGCCATAGACGCCCAGTCGGAAGAAGAAGAAGAAGAAAAGGAATAATAAATATAGCTGCAAGCAGCAATAACCGGGGCCAAGCGCAAAGAAGACGACAAGACATGTCAACATGTGTCAGACCAACTGCAGCAAGGAGCAATTTAAGACATTTAAAGATTAATTTAGGCAAAATGGCTTAAAAATCACACTAATTAACAAAAAATGTGATTTAATGGATTATCACTTTTGACCAATAGGTGGCGTAGTTACAAAAACGATGTGATGTGGTCAGAGTCTGGTGACAATGACAAACCTTAAGACCAGTGGCATTAAAATACGCAGATTTATTCAAAAGTTTTTAGAAATTATGTTATAACTTTTGACCAAAAGGTGGCGCTGTCTCGAAATGTTTTGAGTACCTTCAGGGCATGGTGCTGATGGCACATGCTGAGTTTTGTAATGTTACACCAATGCATTCGTTAAGAATAGCATGTTACGTTCTATTATAGCGCCACCAAGAGGCTCAATCCCACCATTTTTTTTATGTGACCTCAAAGTGAGCCCATACATGTGTGTGTAAAATTTGGTGAAAATATCTCATTTAGTTTTGGAGTTATATACATTTATGTGAATAAACACATAAAAAATGACTGACACGTGACTTTGATTGGATTTTACTACCCCTTACTATCAATATTTTCGCATTTGGGCATTAGCGTATAGCCTATCGACCTATGTTTCCAAACTTCTGGCGGTGGTTTCGTCTCGATCGGACAAGCGGTTTCGAAGATATCGGCAAATGTTTTTTAAGCGCTAAATCACAACGCTACACAAACCGTAAACAAAACCTAAGCATATTTGGTATCTGTGGACTCGGCAAGGATTCAGGATCCCAACGAGATGACTCCCGTGAAAATATGTCAAACACAACCAGAGTTATCAGCATTTGAAAAATCAATTTTGCCACTAGGTGGCGCTGTTTCGAAACTTCTCAGGCTCCTTCAGGGTATCGTACTGATGACCCATACCGATTTTCGTAACAATTCGTTCATGCGTTCATAAAATACAGCATTTTAGCACATAATTCAAAATGGCCGACACCCAAAATGGCCGATCTGGGAAAATTGGATATCTGTCGACTCGGCATGACGCCCTGAATCTAACAAGACCAACTTTATTATTTTTGGACAAACTGTTCAGTAGTTATGAGCAAAAATAGCAATTTTTCGTATCTCTGGACCAGTAGGTGGCGCTGCGCCGAAACGCAGCATGTAGCCTCAGGTCATGCTTGTAATGACATGTACCAAGTTTGGTTTGAATACGATAAAGCGTTGCGGAGATACAGCCTTATGTCTGTTTTCGCAAGCGCTACTTAAAATTAATTTGCGTGGTATTCGAGAACAACTTGCAGCGTTTTTATGAATTCCATAACTTTTTGTCAGCACGGTCTGGAGATGATCTGGTTCAATTTTGGTGAGAATCGGAACAACGGCCTAGGAGGAGTTCGAAAAAGTAGCTTTTTCGGATAATTACAAATGGCGAAAATTGTCGTGACGGAAAATGACGTCATAGGGTGCAATCGAATGGCATGAGCCAAGGAATAAGAGGACAAAGGATTTGTGATTCTAGCCATTATGGTTCAAAAGTTATAAGCATAAACATGAGTAAATCTTTGGACAGTTGGTGGCGCTAGAGGGATTGAGTTGGAGACTCCAAATTTGCTCTGGTGACTTTTAGACTGTCCTCTATCAGTGTACCAAATTTCATAACTTTCCCGCAAACGGTTCTATGGGCTGCCATAGACACCCAGTCGGAAGAAGAATAATAATAAGAACGGGAACAGATACAATAGGTGCCTCGCACCTTCGGTGCTTGGCCCCTAATAAGAACGGAACAGATACAATAGGTGCCCGCACCTTTGGTGCTTGGCCCCTAAATATAGCTGCAAGCAGCCATTACCGGGGCCAAGCGCAAGAAGCGGCAACAGATGCCATCATGGGTGGGAGTGGCAGACCAACTGCAGCAAGGAGCAATTAAAGACATTTTAAGAGAACTTGGATAAATGGCTAAAAAAATCATATATACAGTAACTTTTAAGATGATTTAATGGTTTATCACTTTTGACAAATAGGTGGCGCAGTTACCAAATTGACGTGATGTGGTCAGAGTGAGGTGACAATGACACATACAAAGTTTGGTGTCAAAATGTCAAGGCATTGCAGAGATAAAGACTTAATAGTCATTTTGGCAGCATGCCTCAACTTTGCTGCTGCGCTATACGAAAACGGTTTCGTCAATCGACACGAAATCCATAACTTTTAGTCGGCACGGTCTGGAGATGATACGATTCGATTTTGGTGAAAATCGGACAAACGGTCTAGGAGGAGTTCAAAAAAGTAGGTTTTGACTGATGTGGTACATTTGTTTTCGCAAGCGCTACGTAAAATTAGTTTGCATGTTTATCAAAAACGATTTGACGAATCAACTTGAATTCCATAACTTTTTGTCCCCACTGCCTGAAGATGATCTGGTGCAATTTTGGTGAAAATTGGAGCATCGGCCTAGGAGGAGTTCGAAAAAGTAGGTTTTTCTGAAAATTCAAAATGGCGGAAAAATTTGCATGACGGAAAATGACGTCATAGGGTGCAATCGAATCGTCGTGAGCTCAGGAATCAGAGGAAAAAAGAATTTTGTTGATAGGCCTTATGGTTCAAAAGTTATTAGCATAAATATGAGTGAACTTTTGGACAGGTGGTGGCGCTAGAGGGAATGAGTTAGAGATACATTAGAGTTAGAGATTCATTAAAGAGATATAGGCTTTCGGGGACACATAAGGCTACATATTGAAGTGACCCTATTATAGCCATCCAAATGAAGAAGTTAGACCTTTTCTGATAATCATTGATCTAGAGAGTCCAGAGAATTGTACTGCACTGATTTTGAGAATTATGATATAGAGATTATATAATCATAGATGGAAAACACCATTTACAGCCAATAGAGGCAATTTACCATAGGAAATGTATGGTTTTAAACCTTTTTAACACACAATAATTATTTATTAATTTTCATTTATTTAGTCATTCTTTTTATTTATTTCTTTGATGTGTTTTATTGTTTAAAATGTCTGCGTAATGTCCTTTTATAATAAATTTGTATGGAGACTTGCATCATACAGTTGTCAGGTTTATAATGAAGTACTTACAACAAAAGGTGATGTAAGAAATTAAACAAACTCTTTGCAGCAGAAAGAGAAAAAAGAAAGGAAAGACAATGAACTTTGAGATATATTAGACTATCTTTGCTGCTTCATTCTCATCATATTCCAACACTTCAAGTATTGATAAACAGGTAAGACTATTTTTATCTTTTAAATTAGTTATAACTGTTATTACATTGACATACTATGCCTAGAATACTCTGTAATATTTGTTTCTGTTATAAGGATATTCTGTTAAATAAATAGTTGCTTTAAACACAATGTTTTAGAAGTACATAATTCACTTGTAAAGTGTAACTAAAATAAAAAATCCTAATCAAATCCTCATTGTCTTTAGGTACATCAAATGTCTTACGCTGCTCTGATGACAAGATCATTTTCATTATAGGACAATATTCAACTCCAGAACCAGCTGAAGATTCTATTCAATGCAAATCAAGGAATCAGTTTGACTGCAGAAAAACAATGTCCAGATCATCACAGCACCATCACCATTGTGGACTACATCTGTGTGGCTCAGTTCAGCATTCAGATTATCACCATCACCATTGTGGACTACATCTGTGTGGCTCAGTTCAGCATTCAGATCATCACACCACCATCACCATTGTGGACTACATCTGTGTTGCTCAGTTCAGCATTCAGATCATCACACCACCATCACCATTGTGGACTACATCTGTGTGACTCAGTTCAGCACATACTGAAATGCTGACCATTCTGAAATGCTTATCACAGTTGTATCTGACATTGTTGGATATATATTTGAAATAAATGATTTTTAACTTCCTTTTTAATTTCTACAGAAGCACCTATTGCCTAATGGCCATGAAATTTTGCATGCTTGTTTAGAGTCATGTCATTTGTTTATTTTTAAGAAAATCTGATCTTTCCTTGAGGACTGTAAAACACCATTATGCCATTTCTGAAATATTCTGTTGAAATGTGCCTGGAAAAGAATACGCTAAAGCACAGAGAAAGAAGAAGCTTAAACAATAATACTTGATACACACAATTGTGTGCATGCTTACACACACACACACACACACACACACACAACACACACACCACACACACACACACACACACACACACACACACACACACACACACACACACACACACACACACACACACACACACACACACACACACACACACACACACACACACACACACACACACACACGGAATGTTAGTGTCAAAATACCTTTTAATGCATATAAGCATTTCACATATTTTTTTGTGATGTAATTATTATACATCCATTATAATAATAAAAAATAGCTTTAAGCATTTGTTTGTTAGCCAATACTGAAAGCTGACAAAAATTATTAAAAATGACTAATGCTGTTGCTCCATCTATTGGACAACATTGGTATTACATCATATTCAGTTGAAATGAATTAATAGAATGAATTGTTTTTTCACTTATCTCGGGAATGAGAAAATGAAAAAATGTGAAACTCAGAACTTAGATAGTGTTTGAGGAGTCCTGTTGAACAAGACCATTTCTGTGTTGCTGGGTGATTGAGTTTTTACTCTTATTTACCGGGAGTAATGTCTGTTGAAATGCATATCTTTGTGGGCTTATATCTCGGGAATGCCCGGCCCAAATCGCACCATACTTGAATCGAAGCTAGATGAGGACGGGCTCTTTCCAACAAGCTCTCCCACAAGGATCTAGCTGGTCTATTCAGGGAGATACAGCTGTTCCAAGACCGGGGTCTCACGGAATAGCGATCCGCGGGGGGGTAGATTTAGCGACGATAGATTTAGATAAAGATCTTACCAAGGACCTTACCATCAAAGTTTGAGCGTGCAGCGACTTTCCGTTCTCGAGTTATGAATGAATTTGTACTGAGGGGGCGTGGCCTAAATGGCGGACAAACGTTACTTTCACTTTAGGATTCTCATTTTTAAAATGTGACACAATATTCATTAGTGCAATAGTCAATAGTCTTACAAAATGTGAGTGTAAATGTTAAAATAGTTATATTATAAAGTCTAAATAAGAATCATAGAATAATATTAGTTATATTGCATGAAAAAATTACTATTTTAAACAGCAGGGGGCAGTAGAATACCACTTATTGACTTAATATTCAATTATGTTTTTAGAATTTTCACCTGTTTAACTGTTATAGAGGCATTAATTATTATTATCTCATTTAGAGTCACATGTTCTGACATGTTTTTAAGAAGATCTGAGCATTCATTGAAGAGATATAGGCTTTCGGGGACACATAAGGCTATATATTGAAGTGACCCTATTATAGCCATCCAAATGAATAAGTTATAGCCTCAGTTTCTGATAATCATTGATCTAGAGAGTCCAGAGAATTGTACTGCAATGATTTTGAGCATTGTGATATGAAAAATTATACGATCATACATGGAAAAGACCATTTACAGCCAATACAGGCAATTTACCATAGGAAATACATGGTTTTTAAGCTTTTTAACAGTTACAGCGCCATCTATGGTCCGATCTCCATGAAACTTTGCATGCTTCTTCACCATGTTATAACACATATGCTCATCAATTATTGTGAAGTTCTGAGTTTTTATTTATGATTTATAGGCTTTTGAGTGTATTTTGACAGGCCCATTTTCTAAACGACCCTGTTATAGTAAACCAAAGGGCAAATTTCAACTTTTTTTCGATAATTATTGATCTAGAGAGTCTAGACAATTGTCCTAGACTGGTTTGGTTCCGATCGGGCAAAAAACCAGGGACTAGTTTGCAAAAGTAGGTTTTTAACATATTTGTGAATATTTAATGAACAATTTGATTGACAGCAATGGTTCTAGAGGCAAAGTTGTTCAGCCTGAGGAGATCTATCAACTGATATGCATTTTATGGGGATTTGTGCAACACCACGTGATTACAGAGCCGTTAAAACGACCAACTGCAGCAAGAAGCAATTAAAGACATTTTAAGAGAACTTTGGATAAATGGCTAAAAAAATCATACAGTAACTTTTAAGATAATTTAATGGTTTATAACTTTCGACAAATAGGTAGCGCAGTTACCAAATTGATGTGATGTGGTCAGAGTGAGGTGACAATGACACATACAAAGTTTGGTGTCAAAATGTCAAGGCATTGCATTGTTAAAGACTTAATAGTCATTTTGGCAGCATGCCTCAACTTTGCTGCTGCGCTATACAAAAACGGTTTCGTCAATCGACACGAAATCCATAACTTTTAGTCGGCACGGTCTGGAGATGATACGATTCGATTTTGGTGAAAATCGGACAAACGGTCTAGGAGGAGTTCGAAAAAGTAGGTTTTGACTGAAAATCAAGATGGCGGACAGGAAGTTCGGTCAAATAAGGAAAACCTGGTATCTATGTTCTCAGCTTGACCCAAGGAATATATTAAGACCAGTGGCATTTCAACAGGCAGATTTATTCAAAAGTTATTAGCCTTTTTTGAAATTTCTTTATAACTTTTGACCACTAGGTGGTGCTGTTTCGAAACTTCTCAAGCTCCTTCAGGGCATCGTACTGATGACCCATACCGAGTTTCGTAACAATCCGTTCATGCGTTCAGAAAATACAGCATTTTAGCACATAATTCAAAATGGCCGACAGACAAAATGGCCGATCTGGGAAAATTGGATATCAGTCGACTCGGTATGACGCCCTGAATCTAACGAGGCCACTTTTATGATTTTTGGACAAACCGTTCAGGAGTTATGAGCAAAAATAACCATTTTTCATATCTCCGGACCAGTAGGTGGCGCTGCGCCGAAACGCTGCATGTTGCCTCAGGTCATGCTTGTGATGACTTGTACCAAGTTTGGTCTGAATACGATAAAGCGTTGCGGAGATACAGCCTTAAGTTTGTTTTCGCAAGCTCTACGTAAAATTATTTTGCACGTCATTCAAAAACTTTTAAGCGAATCAACTTGAATTCCATAACTTTTTGTCCCCACTGTCTGAAGATGATCTGGTGCAATTTTGGTGAAAATTGGAGCATCGCCCTAGGAGGAGTTCGAAAAAGTAGGTTTTTCTGAAAATTCAAAATGGCGGAAAAATTTGCATGACGGAAAATGACGTCATAGGGTGCAATCGAATCGTCATGAGCTCAGGAATCAGAGGAAAAAAGAATTTTGTTGATAGGCCTTGCGGATCAAAAGTTATTAGCATAAATGTGAGTGAAACTTTGGACAGTTGGTGGCGCTAGAGGGAATGAGTTAGAGACACCAAAATTGGTGTACTTAATGTTGGGACTGTCCTCTATCAGAATGTCAAACCAAAACAACTTTCCCGGACACGGTTCTATGGGCTGCCATAGACCCCCAGTCGGAAGAGAAGAAGAATAATAATAAATAATATAGCTGCAAGCAGCCATTACCGGGGCCAAGCGCAAGAAGCGGCAACAGATGCCATCATGGGTGGGAGTGGCAGACCAACTGCAGCAATGAGCAATTAAAGACATTTTAAGAGAACTTTGGATAAATGGCTGAAAAATCATATATACACTAACTTTTAAGATAATTTAATGGTTTATCACTTTCGACAAATAGGTGGCGCACTTACGAAATTGATGTGATGTGGTCAGAGTGAGGTGACAATGACACATACAAAGTTTGGTGTCAAAATGTCAAGGCATTGCAGAGTTAAAGACTGAATAGTCCTTTTGGCATCCTACATCAAATTTGCTGCTGCGCTACACGAAAACGGTTTTGTCTATCGACACGAAATCCATAACTTTTAGTCGGCACAGTCTGGAGATGATACGATTCGATTTTGGTGAAAATCGGACAAACGGTCTAGGAGGAGTTCGAAAAAGTAGGTTTTGACTGAAAATCAAGATGGCGGACAGGAAGTTCGGCCAAATTAGGAAAATCAGGTATCTATGTTCTCAGCTTGACCCAAGGAATCTATTAAGACCAGTGGCATTTCAACAGGGAGATGTATTCAAAAGTTATTAGCCTTTTTGGAAATTTTGTTATAACTTTTGACCACTAGGTGGCGCTGTTTCGAAACTTCTCACGCTCCTTCCGGGCATCGTACTGATGACCCATACTGAGTTTCGTAACAATTCGTTCATGCGTTCAGAAAATACAGCATTTTAGCACATAATTCAAAATGGCCGACAGACAAAATGGCTGATCTGGTAAAATTTTATATCAGACGACCCGGTATGACGCCCTGAATCTAACGAGACCACTTTTATGATTTTTGGACAAATTGTTCAGAAGTTATAAGCAAAAATAGCCATGTTTCATATCTCCGGACCAGTAGGTGGCGCTGCGCCGAAACGCAGCATGTAGCCTCAGGTCATGCTTGTGATGATATGTACCAAGTTTGGTCTGAATACGATTAAGCGTTGCGAAGATACAGCCTTAAGTTTGTTTTCGCAAGCGCTACGTAAAATTATTTTGCACGGTATTCAAAAACTGTTAAGCGAATATACTTGAATTCCATAACTTTTTGTCCACACTGCCTAAAGATGACCTGGTGCAATTTTGGTGAAAATCGGAGCATCGGCCTAGGAGGAGTTCGAAAAAGTAGGTTTTTCTGAAAATTCAAAATGGCGGAAAAATTTGCATGACGGAAAATGACGTCATAGGGTGCAATCGAATCGTCATGAGCTCAGGAATCAGAGGAAAAAAGAATTTTGTTGATAGGCCTTACGGTTCAAAAGTTATTAGCATAATAAAAGTGAAACTTTGGACAGGTGGTGGCGCTAGAGGGAATGAGTTAGAGACACCAAAATTGGTGCATTTGATGTTGGGACTGTCCTCTATCAGAATGTCAAATCAAAACAACTTTCCCGCAAACGGTTCTATGGGCTGCCATAGACGCCCAGTCGGAAGAAGAATAAAAAAGAACCGGAACAGAAACAATTGCTAATATAGCTGCAAGCAGCCATTACCGGGGCCAAGCAGCAAAAGACGACAAGACATGCCAACATTGTGGAGTGTCAGACCAACTGCAGACAATGAGCAATTAAAGACATTTAAAGACAATTGTAGGGATAATGGCTGAAAAAATCATAGTAAACTTAAATAAAAATATGATTTAATGGTATATCACTTTCGACAATAGGTGGCGCAGTTAGCAAATTGATGTGATGTGGTCAGGGTGAGGTGACAATGACACATACAAAGTTTGGTGTCAAAATGTCAAGGCATTGCAATGTTAAAACTTAATAGTCATTTTGGCAGCATGCCTCAACTTTGCTGCTGCGCTATACGAAAACGGTTTTGTCTATCGACACGAAATCCATAACTTTTGTCGGCACGGTCTGGAGATGATACGATTCGATTTTGGTGAAAATCGGACAAACGGTCTAGGAGGAGTTCGAAAAAGTAGTTTTGAATGAAAATCAAGATGGGGACAGGAAGTTCGGCCAAAAAAAAAAACTGGTATCCATGTTTCTCAGCTTGACCCAAGGAATCTATTAAGACCAGTGGCATTTCAATAGGCAGATTTATTCAAAAGTTATTAGCCTTTTTGGAATTTTGTATATAACTTTTGACCACTAGGTGGCGCTGTTCGAAACTTCTCAGGCTCCTTCAGGGCATCGTACTGATGACCCATAGCGAATTTCGTAACAATTCGTTCATGCGTTCAGAAAATACAGCATTTTAGCACATAATTCAAAATGGCCGACAGACAAAATGGCTGATTGGGAAAATTGGATATCAGTCGACTCACATGATGCCCTGAATCTAACGAGACCACATTTTTGATTTTTGGACAAACGTTCAGGAGTTATAAGCAAAAATAGCCATGTTTCATATCTCTGGACCAGTAGGTGGCGCTGCGCCGAAACGCAGCATGTAGCCTCAGGTCATGCTTGTGATGATATGTACCAAGTTTGGTCTGAATACGATTAAGCGTTGCGAAGATACAGCCTTAAGTTTGTTTTCGCAAGCGCTACGTAAAATTATTTTGCACGGTATTCAAAAACTGTTAAGCGAATATACTTGAATTCCATAACTTTTTGTCCACACTGCCTAAAGATGACCTGGTGCAATTTTGGTGAAAATCGGAGCATCGGCCTAGGAGGAGTTCGAAAAAGTAGGTTTTTCTGAAAATTCAAAATGGCGGAAAAATTTGCATGACGGAAAATGACGTCATATGGTGCAATCGAATCGTCATGAGCTCAGGAATCAGAGGAAAAAAGAATTTTGTTGATAGGCCTTACGGTTCAAAAGTTATTAGCATAAAAAAAGTGAAACTTTGGACAGGTGGTGGCGCTAGAGGGAATGAGTTAGAGACACCAAAATTGGTGCATTTGATGTTGGGACTGTCCTCTATCAGAATGTCAAATCAAAACAACTTTCCCGCAAACGGTTCTATGGGCTGCCATAGACGCCCAGTCGGAAGAAGAATAAAAAAGAACCGGAACAGAAACAATTGCTAATATAGCTGCAAGCAGCAATAACCGGGGCCAAGCGCAAAGAAGACGACAAGACATGCCAACATGTGTCAGACCAACTGCAGCAAGGAGCAATTTAAGACATTTAAAGATTAATTTAGGCAAAATGGCTTAAAAATCACACTAATTAACTAAAAATGTGATTTAATGGATTATCACTTTTGACCAATAGGTGGCGTAGTTACAAAAACGATGTGATGTGGTCAGAGTCTGGTGACAATGACAAACCTTAAGACCAGTGGCATTAAATACGCAGATTTCTTCAAAAGTTTTTTAGAAATTATGTTATAACTTTTGACCAAAAGGTGGCGCTGTCTCGAAATGTGTTGAGTACCTTCAGGGCATGGTGCTGATGGCACATGCTGAGTTTTGTAATGTTGCACCAATGCATTCGTTAAGAATAGCATGTTACGTTCTATTATAGCGCCACCAATAGGCTCAATCCACCATTTTTTTTATGTGACCTCATAGTGAGCCCATACAAGTGTGTGTAAAATTTGGTGAAAATATCTCATTTAGTTTTGGAGTTATATACATTTATGTGTATAAACACATAAAAAATGACTGACACGTGACTTTGATTGGATTTTACTACCCTTACTATCAATATTTTCGCATTTGGGCATTAGCGTATAGCCTATCGACCTATGTTTCCAAACTTCTGACGGTGGTTTCGTCTCGATCGGACAAGCGGTTTCGAAGATATAGCCAAATGTTTTTTTCGCGCTAAATCGCAACGCTACACAAACCGTAAGACGAAACCCAGCATGTTTGGCATCGTTGGACTCGGCAACGATTCAGGAACTCAAAAAGATGACTCTCGTGAAAATAAGTCAACCACACCCAAAGTTATAAGCATTTGAAAAAAAAAATTCACCACTAGGTGGCGCTGTTTCGAAAATTCTCAGGCTCTTTCAGGGCATCGTACTGATGACCCATACCGAGTTTCGTAACAATTCGTTCATGCGTTCAGAAAATACAGCATTTTAGCACATAATTCAAAATGGCCGACAGACAAAATGGCCGATATGGAAAAATTGGATATCAGTCGACTCGGCATGACGCCCTGAATCTAACGAGACCAATTTTATTATTTTTGGACAAACTGTTCAGTAGTTATGAGCAAAAATAGCAATTTTTCGTATCTCTGGACCAGTAGGTGGCGCTGCGCCAAAACGCAGCATGTAGCTTCAGGTCATGCTTGTAATGACATGTACCAAGTTTGGTTTGAATACGATAAAGCGTTGCGGAGATACAGCCTTGTGTCTGTTTTCGCAAGCGCTACTTAAAATTAATTTGCGTGGTATTCGAGAACAACTTGCAGCGTTTTTATGAATTCCATAACTTTTTGTCAGCACGGTCTGGAGATGATCTGGTTCAATTTTGGTGAGAATCAGAACAACGGCCTAGGAGGAGTTCGAAAAAGTAGCTTTTTCGGATAATTACAAATGGCGGACAAATTGTCGTGACGGAAAATGACGTCATAGGGTGCAATCGAATCGGCATGAGCCAAGGAATAAGAGGACAAAGGATTTGTGATTCTAGCCATTATGGTTCAAAAGTTATAAGCATAAACATGAGTAAATCTTTGGACAGTTGGTGGCGCTAGAGGGATTGAGTTGGAGACTCCAAATTTGATCTGGTGACTTTTCAGACTGTCCTCTATCAGTGTACCAAATTTCATAACTTTCCCGCAAACGGTTCTATGGGCTGCCATAGACGCCCAGTCGGAAGAAGAAGCAGAATAATAATAATAAATATAGCTGCAAGCAGCAATAACCGGGGCCAAGCGCAAGAAGCGGCAACAGATGCCATCATGGGTGGGAGTGGCAGAACAACTGCAGCAAGCAGCAATTAAAGACATTTTAAGAGAACTTTGGATAAATGGCTAAAAAATCATATAACAGCAACTTTTAAGATAATTTAATGGTTTATCACTTTCGACCAATAGGTGGCGCAGTTACAAACTGATGTGATGTGGTCAGAGTGAAGTGACAATGACACATATAAAGTTTGGTGTCAATATGTCAAGGCATTGCAGAGATAAAGCCTGAATAGTGCTTTTGCATAATGCCTCAACTTTGCTGCTGCGCTATACGAAACCGGTTTCATCTATCGACACGAAATCTATAACTTTTAGTCGGCACGGTCTGTAGATGATACGATTCGATTTTGGTGAAAATCGGACAAACGGTCTAGGAGGAGTTCGAAAAAGTAGGTTTTGACTGAAAATCAAGATGGCGGACAGGAAGTTCGGCCAAATAAGGAAAACCTGGTATCTATGTTCTCAGATTGACCCAAGGAATCTATTAAGATCAGTGGCATTTCAACAGGCAGATTTATTCAAAAGTTATTAGCCTTTTTGGATATTTTGTTATAACTTTTGACCACAAGGGTGGCGCTGTTTCAAAATACTTTTAGTACCTTCAGGGGATGGTGTTGTTGGCACATTCTGAGTTTCTTAATATTACATCAATGCATTTGTTTAGTATAGCATTTTATTTCACAAAACTGTATTGAACTCAATGGGAATTTCATGTTTTGTTCTATTATAGCGCCACCAAGAGGCTCAATCCCACCATTTTTTTTATGTGACCTCAAAGTGAGCCCATACATGTGTGTGTAAAATTTGGTGAAAATATCTCATTTAGTTTTGGAGTTATATACATTTATGTGAATAAACACATAAAAAATGACTGACACTTGACTTTGATTGGATTTTACTACCCCTTACTATCAATATTTTCGCATTTGGGCATTAGCGTATAGCCTATCGACCTATGTTTCCAAACTTCTGGCGGTGGTTTCGTCTCGATCGGACAAGCGGTTTCGAAGATATCGGCAAATGTTTTTTAAGCGCTAAATCACAACGCTACACAAACCGTAAACAAAACCTAAGCATATTTGGTATCTGTGGACTCGGCAAGGATTCAGGATCCCAACGAGATGACTCCCGTGAAAATACGTCAAACACAACCAGAGTTATAAGCATTTGAAAAATCAATTTTGCCACTAGGTGGCGCTGTTTCGAAACTTCTCAGGCTCCTTCAGGGTATCGTACTGATGACCCATACCGAGTTTCGTAACAATTCGTTCATGCGTTCATAAAATACAGCATTTTAGCACATAATTCAAAATGGCCGACAGCCAAAATGGCCGATCTGGGAAAATTGGATATCTGTCGACTCGGCATGACGCCCTGAATCTAACAAGACCAACTTTATTATTTTTGGACAAACTGTTCAGTAGTTATGAGCAAAAATAGCAATTTTTCGTATCTCTGGACCAGTAGGTGGCGCTACGCCGAAACGCAGCATGTAGCCTCAGGTCATGCTTGTAATGACATGTACCAAGTTTGGTTTGAATACGATAAAGCGTTGCGGAGATACAGCCTTATGTCTGTTTTCGCAAGCGCTACTTAAAATTAATTTGCGTGGTATTCGAGAACAACTTGCAGCGTTTTTATGAATTCCATAACTTTTTGTCAGCACGGTCTGGAGATGATCTGGTTCAATTTTGGTGAGAATCGGAACAACGGCCTAGGAGGAGTTCGAAAAAGTAGCTTTTTCGGATAATTACAAATGGCGGACAAATTGTCGTCACGGAAAATGACGTCATAGGGTGCAATCGAATCGGCATGAGCCAAGGAATAAGAGGACAAAGGATTTGTGATTCTAGCCATTATGGTTCAAAAGTTATAAGCATAAACATGAGTAAATCTTTGGACAGTTGGTGGCGCTAGAGGGATTGAGTTGGAGACTCCAAATTTGCTCTGGTGACTTTTCAGACTGTCCTCTATCAGTGTACCAAATTTCATAACTTTCCCGCAAACGGTTCTATGGGCTGCCATAGACACCCAGTCGGAAGAAGAATAATAATAAGAACGGGAACAGATACAATAGGTGCCACCGCACCTTCGGTGCTTGGCCCTAAATATAGCTGCAAGCAGCAATAACCGGGGCCAAGCGCAAGAAGCGGCAACAGATGCCATCATGGGTGGGAGTGGCAGAACAACTGCAGCAAGCAGCAATTAAAGACATTTTAAGAGAACTTTGGATAAATGGCTAAAAAATCATATAACAGCAACTTTTAAGATAATTTAATGGTTTATCACTTTCGACCAATAGGTGGCGCAGTTACAAAACTGATGTGATGTGGTCAGAGTGAAGTGACAATGACACATATAAAGTTTGGTGTCAATATGTCAAGGCATTGCAGAGATAAAGCCTGAATAGTGCTTTTAGCATAATGCCTCAACTTTGCTGCTGCGCTATACGAAACCGGTTTCATCTATCGACACGAAATCTATAACTTTTAGTCGGCACGGTCTGTAGATGATACGATTCGATTTTGGTGAAAATCGGACAAACGGTCTAGGAGGAGTTCGAAAAAGTAGGTTTTGACTGAAAATCAAGATGGCGGACAGGAAGTTCGGCCAAATAAGGAAAACCTGGTATCTATGTTCTCAGATTGACCCAAGGAATCTATTAAGATCAGTGGCATTTCAACAGGCAGATTTATTCAAAAGTTATTAGCCTTTTTGGATATTTTGTTATAACTTTTGACCACAAGGTGGCGCTGTTTCAAAATACTTTTAGTACCTTCAGGGGATGGTGTTGTTGGCACATTCTGAGTTTCTTAATATTACATCAATGCATTTGTTTAGTATAGCATTTTATTTCACAAAACTGTATTGAACTCAATGGGAATTTCATGTTTTGTTCTATTATAGCGCCACCAAGAGGCTCAATCCCACCATTTTTTTTTATGTGACCTCAAAGTGAGCCCATACATGTGTGTGTAAAATTTGGTGAAAATATCTCATTTAGTTTTGGAGTTATATACATTTATGTGAATAAACACATAAAAAATGACTGACACTTGACTTTGATTGGATTTTACTACCCCTTACTATCAATATTTTCGCATTTGGGCATTAGCGTATAGCCTATCGACCTATGTTTCCAAACTTCTGGCGGTGGTTTCGTCTCGATCGGACAAGCGGTTTCGAAGATATCGGCAAATGTTTTTTAAGCGCTAAATCACAACGCTACACAAACCGTAAACAAAACCTAAGCATATTTGGTATCTGTGGACTCGGCAAGGATTCAGGATCCCAACGAGATGACTCCCGTGAAAATACGTCAAACACAACCAGAGTTATAAGCATTTGAAAAATCAATTTTGCCACTAGGTGGCGCTGTTTCGAAACTTCTCAGGCTCCTTCAGGGTATCGTACTGATGACCCATACCGAGTTTCGTAACAATTCGTTCATGCGTTCATAAAATACAGCATTTTAGCACATAATTCAAAATGGCCGACAGCCAAAATGGCCGATCTGGGAAAATTGGATATCTGTCGACTCGGCATGACGCCCTGAATCTAACAAGACCAACTTTATTATTTTTGGACAAACTGTTCAGTAGTTATGAGCAAAAATAGCAATTTTTCGTATCTCTGGACCAGTAGGTGGCGCTACGCCGAAACGCAGCATGTAGCCTCAGGTCATGCTTGTAATGACAGGTACCAAGTTTGGTTTGAATACGATAAAGCGTTGCGGAGATACAGCCTTATGTCTGTTTTCGCAAGCGCTACTTAAAATTAATTTGCGTGGTATTCGAGAACAACTTGCAGCGTTTTTATGAATTCCATAACTTTTTGTCAGCACGGTCTGGAGATGATCTGGTTCAATTTTGGTGAGAATCGGAACAACGGCCTAGGAGGAGTTCGAAAAAGTAGCTTTTTCGGATAATTACAAATGGCGGACAAATTGTCGTGACGGAAAATGACGTCATAGGGTGCAATCGAATCGGCATGAGCCAAGGAATAAGAGGACAAAGGATTTGTGATTCTAGCCATTATGGTTCAAAAGTTATAAGCATAAACATGAGTAAATCTTTGGACAGTTGGTGGCGCTAGAGGGATTGAGTTGGAGACTCCAAATTTGCTCTGGTGACTTTTCAGACTGTCCTCTATCAGTGTACCAAATTCATAACTTTCCCGCAAACGGTTCTATGGGCTGCCATAGACACCCAGTCGGAAGAAGAATAATAATAAGAACGGGAACAGATACAATAGGTGCCACCGCACCTTCGGTGCTTGGCCCCTAATAATAATAAGAACCGGAACAGATACAATAGGTGCCACCGCACCTTCGGTGCTTGGCCCCTAAATATAGCTGCAAGCAGCAATAACCGGGGCCAAGCGCAAAGAAGACGACAAGACATGCCAACATGTGTCAGACCAACTGCAGCAAGGAGCAATTTAAGACATTTAAAGATTAATTTAGGCAAAATGGCTTAAAAATCACACTAATTAACTAAAAATGTGATTTAATGGATTATCACTTTTGACCAATAGGTGGCGTAGTTACAAAAACGATGTGATGTGGTCAGAGTCTGGTGACAATGACAAACCTTAAGACCAGTGGCATTAAAATACGCAGATTTATTCAAAAGTTTTTAGAAATTATGTTATAACTTTTGACCAAAAGGTGGCGCTGTCTCGAAATGTGTTGAGTACCTTCAGGGCATGGTGCTGATGGCACATGCTGAGTTTTGTAATGTTGCACCAATGCATTCGTTAAGAATAGCATGTTACGTTCTATTATAGCGCCACCAATAGGCTCAATCCCACCATTTTTTTTATGTGACCTCATAGTGAGCCCATACAAGTGTGTGTAAAATTTGGTGAAAATATCTCATTTAGTTTTGGAGTTATATACATTTATGTGTATAAACACATAAAAAATGACTGACACGTGACTTTGATTGGATTTTACTACCCCTTACTATCAATATTTTCGCATTTGGGCATTAGCATATAGCCTATCGACCTATGTTTCCAAACTTCTGACGGTGGTTTCGTCTCGATCGGACAAGCGGTTTCGAAGATATAGCCAAATGTTTTTTTCGCGCTAAATCGCAACGCTACACAAACCGTAAGACGAAACCCAGCGTGTTTGGCATCGTTGGACTCGGCAACGATTCAGGAACTCAAAAAGATGACTCTCGTGAAAATAAGTCAACCACACCCAAAGTTATAAGCATTTGAAAAAAAAAATTCACCACTAGGTGGCGCTGTTTCGAAAATTCTCAGGCTCTTTCAGGGCATCGTACTGATGACCCATACCGAGTTTCGTAACAATTCGTTCATGCGTTCAGAAAATACAGCATTTTAGCACATAATTCAAAATGGCCGACAGACAAAATGGCCGATATGGAAAAATTGGATATCAGTCGACTCGGCATGACGCCCTGAATCTAACGAGACCAATTTTATTATTTTTGGACAAACTGTTCAGTAGTTATGAGCAAAAATAGCAATTTTTCGTATCTCTGGACCAGTAGGTGGCGCTGCGCCGAAACGCAGCATGTAGCCTCAGGTCATGCTTGTAATGACATGTACCAAGTTTGGTTTGAATACGATAAAGCGTTGCGGAGATACAGCCTTATGTCTGTTTTCGCAAGCTCTACGTAAAATTTATTTGCGTGGTATTCGAGAACGACTTGCAGCGTTTTTATGAATTCCATAACTTTTTGTCAGCACGGTCTGGAGATGATCTGGTTCAATTTTGGTGAGAATCGGAACAACGGCCTAGGAGGAGTTCGAAAAAGTAGCTTTTTCGGATAATTACAAATGGCGGACAAATTGTCGTGACGGAAAATGACGTCATAGGGTGCAATCGAATCGGCATGAGCCAAGGAATAAGAGGACAAAGGATTTGTGATTCTAGCCATTATGGTTCAAAAGTTATAAGCATAAACATGAGTAAATCTTTGGACAGTTGGTGGCGCTAGAGGGATTGAGTTGGAGACTCCAAATTTGCTCTGGTGACTTTTCAGACTGTCCTCTATCAGTGTACCAAATTTCATAACTTTCCCGCAAACGGTTCTATGGGCTGCCATAGACGCCCAGTCGGAAGAAGAAACGGAAGAATAATAAGAACCGGAACAGATACAATAGGTGCCACCGCACCTTCGGTGCTTGGCCCCTAAATATAGCTGCAAGCAGCCATTACCGGGGCCAAGCGCAAGAAGCGGCAACAGATGCCATCATGGGTGGGAGTGGCAGACCAACTGCAGCAAGGAGCAATTAAAGACATTTTAAGAGAACTTTGGATAAATGGCTAAAAAATCACATATACAGTAACTTTTAAGATGATTTAATGGTTTATCACTTTTGACAAATAGGTGGCGCAGTTACCAAATTGATGTGATGTGGTCAGAGTGAGGTGACAATGACACATACAAAGTTTGGTGTCAAAATGTCAAGGCATTGCAGAGATAAAGACTTAATAGTCATTTTGGCAGCATGCCTCAACTTTGCTGCTGCGCTATACGAAAACGGTTTCGTCAATCGACACGAAATCCATAACTTTTAGTCGGCGCGGTCTGGAGATGATACGATTCGATTTTGGTGAAAATCGGACAAACGGTCTAGGAGGAGTTCAAAAAAGTAGGTTTTGACTGAAAATCAAGATGGCGGACAGGAAGTTCGGCCAAATAAGGAAAACCTGGTATCTATGTTCTCAGCTTGACCCAAGGAATCTATTAAGACCAGTGGCATTTCAACAGGCAGATTTTTTCAAAAGTTATTAGCCTTTTTGGAAATTTCTTTATAACTTTTGACCACTAGGTGGTGCTGTTTCGAAACTTCTCAAGCTCCTTCAGGGCATCGTACTGATGACCCATACCGAGTTTCGTAACAATTCGTTCATGCGTTCAGAAAATACAGCATTTTAGCACATAATTCAAAATGGCCGACAGACAAAATGGCTGATCTGGGAAAATTGGATATCAGTCGACTCGGTATGACGCCCTGAATCTAACGAGGCCACTTTTATGATTTTTGGACAAACCGTTCAGGAGTTATGAGCAAAAATAACCATTTTTCATATCTCCGGACCAGTAGGTGGCGCTGTGCCGAAACGCTGCATGTTGCCTCAGGTCATGCTTGTGATGACATGTACCAAGTTTGGTCTGAATACGATAAAGCGTTGCGGAGATACAGCCTTAAGTTTGTTTTCGCAAGCTCTACGTAAAATTATTTTGCACGTCATTCAAAAACTTTTAAGCGAATCAACTTGAATTCCATAACTTTTTGTCCGCACTGTCTGAAGATGATCTGGTGCAATTTTGGTGAAAATCGGAGCATCGCCCTAGGAGGAGTTCGAAAAAAGTAGGTTTTTCTGAAAATTCAAAATGGCGGAAAAATTTGCATGACGGAAAATGACGTCATAGGGTGCAATCGAATCGTCATGAGCTCTGGAATCAGAGGAAAAAAGAATTTTGTTGATAGGCCTTACGGATCAAAAGTTATTAGCATATAAATGTGAGTGAAACTTTGGACAGTTGGTGGCGCTAGAGGGAATGAGTTAGAGACACCAAAATTGGTGTACATAATGTTGGGACTGTCCTCTATCAGAATGTCAAACCAAAACAACTTTCCCGGACACGGTTCTATGGGCTGCCATAGACCCCAGTCGGAAGAAGAAGAATAATAATAAATATAGCTGCAAGCAGCCATTACCGGGGCCAAGCGCAAGAAGCGGCAACAGATGCCATCATGGGTGGGAGTGGCAGACCAACTGCAGCAAGGAGCAATTAAAGACATTTTAAGAGAACTTGGATAAATGGCTAAAAAATCACATATACAGTAACTTTTAAGATGATTTAATGGTTTATCACTTTTGACAAATAGGTGGCGCAGTTACCAAATTGATGTGATGTGGTCAGAGTGAGGTGACAATAACACATACAAAGTTTGGTGTCAAAAATGTCAAGGCATTGCAGAAATAAAGACTTAATAGTCATTTTGGCATCCTACCTCAACTTTGCTGCTGCACTACACAAAAACGGTTTCGTCAATCGACACGAAATCCATAACTTTTAGTCGGCACGGTCTGGAGATGATACGATTCGATTTTGGTGAAAATCGGACAAACGGTCTAGGAGGAGTTAAAAAAAGTAGGTTTTGACTGAAAATCAAGATGGCGGACAGGAAGTTCGGTCAAATAAGGAAAACCTGGTATCTATGTTCTCAGCTTGACCCAAGGAATCTATTAAGACCAGTGGCATTTCAACAGGCAGATTTATTCAAAAGTTATTAGCATTTTTGGAAATTTTGTTATAACTTTTGACCACTAGGTGGTGCTGTTTCGAAACTTCTCAAGCTCCTTCAGGGCATCGTACTGATTACCCATACCGAGTTTCGTAACAATTCGTTCATGCGTTCAGAAAATACAGCATTTTAGCACACAATTCAAAATGGCCGACAGACAAAATGGCCGATCTGGGAAAATTTGATATCAGTCGACTCGGTATGACGCCCTGAATCTAACGAGGCCACTTTTATGATTTTTGGACAAACCGTTCAGGAGTTATGGGCAAAAATAACCATTTTTCATATCTCCGGACCAGTAGGTGGCGCTGCGCCGAAACGCTGCATGTTGCCTCAGGTCATGCTTGTAATGACTTGTACCAAGTTTGGTCTGAATACGATAAAGCGTTGCGGAGATACAGCCTTAAGTTTGTTTTCGCAAGCACTACGTAAAATTATTTTGCACGTTATTCAAAAACTTTTAAGCGAATCAACTTGAATTCCATAACTTTTTGTCCCCACTGTCTGAAGATGATATGGTGCAATTTTGGTGAAAATCGGAGCATCGCCCTAGGAGGAGTTCGAAAAAGTAGGTTTTTCTGAAAATTCAAAATGGCGGAAAAATTTGCATGACGGAAAATGACGTCATAGGGTGCAATCGAATCGTCATGAGCTCTGGAATCAGAGGAAAAAAGAATTTTGTTGATAGGCCTTACGGATCAAAAGTTATTAGCATAAATGTGAGTGAAACTTTGGACAGGTGGTGGCGCTAGAGGGAATAAGTTAGAGACACCAAAATTGGTGTACTTAATGTTGGGACTGTCCTCTATCAGAATGTCAAACCAAAACAACTTTCCCGGACACGGTTCTATGGGCTGCCATAGACCCCCAGTCGGAAGAAGAATAATAATAATAAATATAGCTGCAAGCAGCCATTAAACGGGGCCAAGCAGTAAAAGACGATAAGACATGCCAACATGGCTGAAAGTGTCAGACCAACTGAAAAAATGAGCAATTTAAATACATTTTAAGAGGAATTTCGGCAAATGGTCGAAAAATCATGCATACAGTAACTTATGAGATGATTTAATGGTTTATCACTTTCGACCAATAGGTGGCGTAGTTACAAAAACGATGTGATGTGGTCAGAGTCTGGTGACAATGACAAACCTTAAGACCAGTGGCATTAAAATACGCAGATTTATTCAAAAGTTTTTAGAAATTATGTTATAACTTTTGACCAAAAGGTGGCTCTGTCTCGAAATGTTTTGAGTACCTTCAGGGCATGGTGCTGATGGCACATGCTGAGTTTTGTAATGTTACACCAATGCATTCGTTAAGAATAGCATGTTACGTTCTATTATAGCGCCACCAAGAGGCTCAATCCCACCATTTTTTTTATGTGACCTCAAAGTGAGCCCATACATGTGTGTGTAAAATTTGGTGAAAATATCTCATTTAGTTTTGGAGTTATATACATTTATGTGAATAAACACATAAAAAATGACTGACACTTGACTTTGATTGGATTTTACTACCCCTTACTATCAATATTTTCGCATTTGGGCATTAGCATATAGCCTATCGACCTATGTTTCCAAACTTCTGGCGGTGGTTTCGTCTCGATCGGACAAGCGGTTTCGAAGATATCGGCAAATGTTTTTTAAGCGCTAAATCACAACGCTACACAAACCGTAAACAAAACCTAAGCATATTTGGTATCTGTGGACTCGGCAAGGATTCAGGATCCCAACGAGATGACTCCCGTGAAAATACGTCAAACACAACCAGAGTTATAAGCATTTGAAAAATCAATTTTGCCACTAGGTGGCGCTGTTTCGAAACTTCTCAGGCTCCTTCAGGGTATCGTACTGATGACCCATACCGAGTTTCGTAACAATTCGTTCATGCGTTCATAAAATACAGCATTTTAGCACATAATTCAAAATGGCCGACAGCCAAAATGGCCGATCTGGGAAAATTGGATATCTGTCGACTCGGCATGACGCCCTGAATCTAACAAGACCAACTTTATTATTTTTGGACAAACTGTTCAGTAGTTATGAGCAAAAATAGCAATTTTTCGTATCTCTGGACCAGTAGGTGGCGCTGCGCCGAAACGCAGCATGTAGCCTCAGGTCATGCTTGTAATGACATGTACCAAGTTTGGTTTGAATACGATAAAGCGTTGCGGAGATACAGCCTTATGTCTGTTTTCGCAAGCGCTACTTAAAATTAATTTGCGTGGTATTCGAGAACAACTTGCAGCGTTTTTATGAATTCCATAACTTTTTGTCAGCACGGTCTGGAGATGATCTGGTTCAATTTTGGTGAGAATCGGAACAACGGCCTAGGAGGAGTTCGAAAAAGTAGCTTTTTCGGATAATTACAAATGGCGGACAAATTGTCGTGACGGAAAATGACGTCATAGGGTGCAATCGAATCGGCATGAGCCAAGGAATAAGAGGACAAAGGATTTGTGATTCTAGCCATTATGGTTCAAAAGTTATAAGCATAAACATGAGTAAATCTTTGGACAGTTGGTGGCGCTAGAGGGATTGAGTTGGAGACTCCAAATTTGCTCTGGTGACTTTTCAGACTGTCCTCTATCAGTGTACCAAATTTCATAACTTTCCCGCAAACGGTTCTATGGGCTGCCATAGACGCCCAGTCGGAAGAAGAAGCAGAATAATAATAATAATAATAATAAGAACCGGAACAGATACAATAGGTGCCACCGCACCTTCGGTGCTTGGCCCCTAAATATAGCTGCAAGCAGCCATTAAACGGGGCCAAGCAGTAAAAGACGATAAGACATGCCAACATGGCTGAAAGTGTCAGACCAACTGAAAAAATGAGCAATTTAAATACATTTTAAGAGGAATTTCGGCAAATGGTCGAAAAATCATGCATACAGTAACTTATGAGATGATTTAATGGTTTATCACTTTCGACCAATAGGTGGCGCAGTTATGAACTCGATGTGATGTGGTCAGAGTGAAGTGACAATGACACATACAAAGTTAGTTGTCAATATGTCGAGACATTGCAGATATAAAGCCTTAATAGTAATTTTGGCAGCATGCCTCAATTTTGCTGCTGCGGTATACGAAAACGGTTTTGTCTATCGACACGAAATCCATAACTTTTGGTCGGGACGGTCTGAAGATGATACGATTCGATTTTGGTGAAAATCGGACAAACGGTCTAGGAGGAGTTCGAAAAAGTAGCTTTTGAATGAAAATCAAGATGGTGGACAGGAAGTTCGGCCAAATAAGGAAAACCTGGTATCTATGTTCTCAGCTTGACCGAAGGAATCTATTAAGACCAGTGGCATTTCAACAGGCAGATTTATTCAAAAGTTATTAGCCTTTTTGGAAATTTTGTTATAACTTTTGACCACAAGGTGGCGCTGTTTCGAAATATTTTTAGTACCTTCAGGGGATGGTGTTGTTGGCACATTCTGAGTTTCTTAATATTACATCAATGCATTTGTTTAGTATAGCATTTTATTTCACAAAACTCTATTGAAGTCAATGGGAATTTCATGTTTTGTTCTATTATAGCGCCACCAAGAGGCTCAGTCCCACAATTTTTTTTATGTGTCCTCAGAGTGAGCCCATACGTATGTGTGTCAATTTTGGTGAAAATATCTCAATTCACTTCAGAGTTATAGACATTTATATGAAAAAACACGTAAAAATAGACTGACACGTGACTTTGTTTGAATTTTACTACCCCTTACTATCAATATTTTCGCATTTGGGCATTAGCGTATAGCCTATCGACCTATGTTTCCAAACTTCTGGCGGTGGTTTCGTCTCGATCGGACAAGCGGTTTCGAAGATATAGCCAAATGTTTTTTTTGCGCTAAATCGCAACGCTACACAAACCGTAAGACGAAACCCAGCATGTTTGGTATCGTTGGACTCGGCAACGATTCAGGAGCTCAAAAAGATGACTCTCGTGAAAATAAGTCGACCACACCCAAAGTTATAAGCATTTGAAAAAAAAAGTTCACCACTAGGTGGCGCTGTTTCGAAACTTCTCAGGCTCCTTCAGGGCATCGTACTGATGACCCATACCGAGTTTCGTAACAATTCGTTCATGCGTTCAGAAAATACAGCATTTTAGCACATAATTCAAAATGGCCGACAGACAAAATGGCCGATATGGAAAAATTGGATATCAGTCGACTCGGTATGACGCCCTGAATCTAACGAGGCCACTTTTATGATTTTTGGACAAACCGTTCAGGAGTTATAAGCAAAAATAGCCATTTTTCATATCTCCGGACCAGTAGGTGGCGCTGCGCCGAAACGCTGCATGTTGCCTCAGGTCATGCTTGTGATGACTTGTACCAAGTTTGGTCTGAATACGATAAAGCGTTGCGGAGATACAGCCTTAAGTTTGTTTTCGCAAGCGCTACGTAAAATTAGTTTGCACGTTTATCAAAAACGATTTGACGAATCAACTTGAATTCCATAACTTTTTGTCCCCACTGCCTGAAGATGATTTGGTGCAATTTTGGTGAAAATCGGAGCATCGGCCTAGGAGGAGTTCGAAAAAGTAGGTTTTTCTGAAAATTCAAGATGGCGGCCAAATTATTATGACGGAAAATGACGTCATAGGGTGCAATCGAATCGGCATGAGCTCAGGAACAAGGGGAAAAAAGAATTTTGATGATAGGCCTTACGGTTCAAAAGTTATTAGCATAATAAAAGTGAAACTTTGGACAGGTGGTGGCGCTAGAGGGAATGACTTAGAGACACCAAAATTGGTGTATTTAATGTTGGGACTGTCCTCTATCAGAATGTCAAACCAAAACAACTTTCCCGCAATCGGTTCTATGGGCTGCCATAGACGCTAAGTCGGAAGAAGAAGAAAAAGAATAATAAATATAGCTGCAAGCAGCCATTAAACGGGGCCAAGCAGTAGAAGACGATAAGACATGCCAACGTGGCTGAAAGTGTCAGACCAACTGAAAAAATGAGCAATTTAAAGACATTTTAAGAGGAATTTCGGCAAATGGTCGAAAAATCATGCATACAGTAACTTATGAGATGATTTAATGGTTTATCACTTTCGACCAATAGGTGGCGCAGTTATGAACTCGATGTGATGTGGTCAGAGTGAAGTGACAATGACACATACAAAGTTAGTTGTCAATATGTCGAGACATTGCAGATATAAAGCCTTAATAGTCATTTTGGCAGCATGCCTCAAATTTGCTGCTGCGGTATACGAAAACGGTTTTGTCTATCGACACGAAATCCATAACTTTTGGTCGGGACGGTCTGAAGATGATACGATTCGATTTTGGTGAAAATCGGACAAACGGTCTAGGAGGAGTTCGAAAAAGTAGCTTTTGAATGAAAATCAAGATGGTGGACAGGAAGTTCGGCCAAATAAGGAAAACCTGGTATCTATGTTCTCAGCTTGACCGAAGGAATCTATTAAGACCAGTGGCATTTCAACAGGCAGATTTATTCAAAAGTTATTAGCCTTTTTGGAAATTTTGTTATAACTTTTGACCACAAGGTGGCGCTGTTTCGAAATATTTTTAGTACCTTCAGGGGATGGTGTTGTTGGCACATTCTGAGTTTCTTAATATTACATCAATGCATTTGTTTAGTATAGCATTTTATTTCACAAAACTCTATTGAAGTCAATGGGAATTTCATGTTTTGTTCTATTATAGCGCCACCAAGAGGCTCAGTCCCACAATTTTTTTTATGTGTCCTCAGAGTGAGCCCATACGTATGTGTGTCAATTTTGGTGAAAATATCTCAATTCACTTCAGAGTTATAGACATTTATATGAAAAAACACGTAAAAAAATGACTGACACATGACTTTGTTTGAATTTTACGACCCCTTACTATCAATATTTTCGCATTTGGGCATTAGCGTTTAGCCTATCGACCTATGTTTCCAAACTTCTGGCGGTGGTTTCGTCTCGATCGGACAAGCGGTTTTGAAGATATAGCCAAATGTTTTTTTCGCGCTATATCGCAACGCTACACAAACCGTAAGACGAAACCCAGCATGTTTGGTATCGTTGGACTCGGCAACGATTCAGGAGCTCAAAAAGATGACTCTCGTGAAAATAAGTCGACCACACCCAAAGTTATAAGCATTAGAAAAAAAAGGTTCACCACTAGGTGGCGCTGTTTCGAAACTTCTCAGGCTCCTTCAGGGCATCATACTGATGACCCATACCGAGTTTCGTAACAATTCGTTCATGCGTTCAGAAAATACAGCATTTTAGCACATAATTCAATATGGCCGACAGACAAAATGGCCGATATGGGATAATTGGATATCAGTCGACTCGGCATGACGCCCTGAATCTAACGAGGCCACTTTTATGATTTTTGGACAAACCGTTCAGGAGTTATGAGCAAAAATAGCCATTTTTCATATCTCCGGACCAGTAGGTGGCGCTGCGCCGAAACGCTGCAGGTAGCCTCAGGTCATGCTTGTGATGACATGTACCAAGTTTGGTCTGAATACGATAAAGCGTTGCGGAGATACAGCCTTAAGTTTGTTTTCGCAAGCGCTACGTAAAATTATTTTGCACGTTATTCAAAAACTTTTAAGCGAATCAACTTGAATTCCATAACTTTTTGTCCCCACTGTCTGAAGATGATCTGGTGCAATTTTGGTGAAAATCGGAGCATCGCCCTAGGAGGAGTTCGAAAAAGTAGGTTTTTCTGAAAATTCAAAATGGCGGAAAAATTTGCATGACGGAAAATGACGTCATAGGGTGCAATCGAATCGTCATGAGCTCAGGAATCAGAGGAAAAAAGAATTTTGTTGATAGGCCTTACGGTTCAAAAGTTATTCGCATAAATGTGAGTGAAACTTTGGACAGGTGGTGGCGCTAGAGGGAATGACTTAGAAACACCAAAATTGGTGTATTTAATGTTGGGACTGTCCTCTATCAGAATGTCAAACCAAAACAACTTTCCCGCAATCGGTTCTATGGGCTGCCATAGACGCTAAGTCGGAAGAAGAAGAAAAAGAATAATAATAATAATAAGAACGGGAACAGATACAATAGGTGCCCGCACCTTCGGTGCTTGGCCCCTAAATATAGCTGCAAGCAGCCATTACCGGGGCCAAGCGCAAGAAGCGGCAACAGATGCCATCATGGGTGGGAGTGGCAGACCAACTGCAGCAAGGAGCAATTAAAGACATTTTAAGAGAACTTGGATAAATGGCTAAAAAATCACATCTACAGTAACTTTTAAGATGATTTAATGGTTTATCACTTTTGACAAATAGGTGGCGCAGTTACCAAATTGATGTGATGTGGTCAGACTGAGGTGACAATGACACATACAAAGTTTGGTGTCAAAATGTCAAGGCATTGCAGAGATAAAGACTTAATAGTCATTTTGGCAGCATGCCTCAACTTTGCTGCTGCGCTATACGAAAACGGTTTCGTCAATCGACACGAAATCCATAACTTTTAGTCGGCACGGTCTGGAGATGATACGATTCGATTTTGGTGAAAATCGGACAAACGGTCTAGGAGGAGTTCAAAAAAGTAGGTTTTGACTGAAAATCAAGATGGCGGACAGGAAGTTCGGCCAAATAAGGAAAACCTGGTATCTATGTTCTCAGCTTGACCCAAGGAATCTATTAAGACCAGTGGCATTTCAACAGGCAGATTTATTCAAAGTTATTAGCCTTTTTGGAAATTTCTTTATAACTTTTGACCACTAGGTGGTGCTGTTTCGAAATATTTTTAGTACCTTCAGGGGATGGTGTTGTTGGCACATTCTGAGTTTCTTAATATTACATCAATGCATTTGTTTAGTATAGCATTTTATTTCACAAAACTCTATTGAAGTCAATGGGAATTTCATGTTTTGTTCTATTATAGCGCCACCAAGAGGCTCAGTCCCACAATTTTTTTTATGTGTCCTCAGAGTGAGCCCATACGTATGTGTGTCAATTTTGGTGAAAATATCTCAATTCACTTCAGAGTTATAGACATTTATATGAAAAAACACGTAAAAAATGACTGACACATGACTTTGTTTGAATTTTACTACCCCTTACTATCAATATTTTCGCATTTGGGCATTAGCGTATAGCCTATCGACCTATGTTTTCAAACTTCTGGCGGTGGTTTCGTCTCGATCGGACAAGCGGTTTCGAAGATATAGCCAAATGTTTTTTTCGCGCTAAATCGCAACGCTACACAAACCGTAAGACAAAACCCAGCATGTTTGGTATCGTTGGACTCGGCAACGATTCAGGAGCTCAAAAAGATGACTCTCGTGAATATAAGTCGACCACACCCAAAGTTATAAGCATTTGAAAAAAAAAGTTCACCACTAGGTGGCGCTGTTTCGAAACTTCTCAGGCTCTTTCAGGGCATCGTACTGATGATCCATACCGAGTTTCGTAACGATCCGTTCATGCGTTCAGAAAAAACAGCATTTTAGCACATAATTCAAAATGGCCGACAGACAAAATGGCCGATATGGAAAAATTGGATATCAGTCGACTCGGAATGACGCCCTGAATCTAACAAGACCAATTTTATTATTTTTGGACAAACTGTTCAGAAGTTATAAGCAAAAATAGCCATTTTTCATATCTCCGGACCAGTAGGTGGCGCTGCGCCGAAACGCTGCATGTTGTCTCAGATCAAGCTTGTGATGACACGTACCAAGTTTGGTGTCAATACGATAAAGCGTTGTGGAGATACAGCCTTAAGTCCGTTTTTGCGAGCGCTACGAAATATTTGTTCGTGCGTTTATCAAAAACGGTTTGACGAATCAACATTATTCTAATAACTTTTTGTCAGCATGCTCTGGAGATGATCTGGATCAATTTTCGTGGAAATCGGAGCATCGGCCTAGGAGGAGTTCGAAAAAGTACGTTTATTGAACAATTCAAAATGGCGGCCATATTTTTATGACGGAAAATGACTTCATAGGGTGCAATCGAATCGTCATGAGCTCAGGAATCAGAGGAAAAAAGAATTTTTTTGATAGGCCGTACGGTTCAAAAGTTATTAGCATAATAAAAGTGAAACTTTGGACAGGTGGTGGCGCTAGAGGGAATGAGTTAGAGACACCAAAATTGGTGTATTTAATGTTGGGACTGTCCTCTATCAGAATGTCAAACCAAAACAACTTTCCCGCAAACGGTTCTATGGGCTGCCATAGACGCCCAGTCGGAAGAAGAAGCAGAATAATAATAATAATAATAATAATTATAAAGACAGTGACTTACCGCCACCTACTGTTTTTAGTTTAATACTTAAATCATACATTGCACATTTCTCTAATCAACACTTTTTAAAAATATAATTACCTAACCCTGGTAAATAAAAATCTGTTGGGGGTACAACACTCTAAAAACGTTTGGAACCAACCACTGGACTATGATATAAACAAACTAAAAGAATCCGTAAGAACTATAATTCTGAGAGTTGTAACAATCAACTCCTCTTACACTCATGTCCTTCACCATCATGACTTTTGCCTTCTTTTTGATAATATTTTTTATGTAATGTAGACGTAACAGTCTATATATATGAACAATAGCCTAGTAAATTGCAGGAATGCATTTACTGGGTGATATGGCAACCACAATCCTTAAAAATATGTATCCTGTATAAAATAGAAATGTAAGCTGTGTTTTCTGTTGATAGAACGTGTCTTGGTGCCATAATAATATAATGAGGGTTCCAAGCACCAAGGGTGAATTGAATTCCTAATGTATATAAGCCATTTCAACTGAAATATCTATGCTGTGGTATTAATGTTGCCCACGAGAGGGAGCCCCAGTATAAGGAAACTTTTAAGCCAAATGTTTGTTTTTTAAAATTAGTTAACATCCATTTAAATGGAAATAAATGTATAGATCTAAATAATTTGTATAACTAAGGTGTACTGACAACATGGTTTTACATAGAATCTGTCAAATGTTGAAAATCATTAAATGTTAAACCTTTATAAATAAAATAAAACATATATTTATATTATATTTATATTATTTTATATTAATTTATATTATATTTATATTTACAATATTCATATTTATCAAGTTGATATAATTAAATATATTGCTGTCCATTTGAAAATTAATATTCAAATGTATTTGTCTTTTAAACATAATATACATTTTCTATAAAAACACTTATTTTCTTTTGGCTACACGTATGGGGGCAAAAATGCCCCAGTAATAACTTACGGATTTTTTATATTAATAACATAAAATACAGTTAAGCATTATCACATAAAAAAGAACGCTGGTTTCATGGAATATCAGCTATTTGAATGAATGATTCAATGACTCAATCATTAAAAATTGCTACTACCTACTGGCAGTTTTTAATTAAAAGAAGGTATAATTTTTTTTTACACCTCTATTTGGCATTGATGAATGCTGGAAAAACCTAGATATTTAGAATACAATAATTTGTCAATGTGCTCCACATGGAGTGCAAGTCTGCAAGGTAGGCACTATAGTTGGCACTATAGTTTTTATTTGTTCATTATTGTCTATTTTCTGTGTCTTGCAGGTTCACAGTATGACTGCTTCATTCAGCTTTTACTATCCTTATCTAATAATTGCTGAAATGTAATTGACGTAGAGCAGCCATGTTTAGACAGTGCATGCCAATTTATAAATAAATCAGACCAATATTTCTAAAGTTACATCGAAATCCACAGCAGTGGTAAAATGAAGAGTTAAACAAACATTGTAAGTACAATCAGACCAACTGCACCAATCAAAGGCATATGATGATTTTAGGCAAAATGGCAGAAAAATTATAAATACAGTCTATTTTATGGTATTTATGGATTTATGGTATATCACTTATGAGCAATAGGTGGTGCAATTATGAAATTAATGTACTGTGGTCACAGTAAGATGACAATTACACATGCAAGGTTTAGTGTCAATATAAAAAAAGCATTGCAGAGATACAGCCTAAAGAGATGTTTTGGCATCATGCCTCAACTTTGATGCTGCGGTATACGAAAACGGTTTTGTCTATCGTCATGAAATCCATAAAGTTTAGTCAGTATGGTCTGGAGATGATACAATTCGATTTTGGTGAAAATTGGACAAACGGTCTAGGAGGAGTTCGAAAAAGTAGGTATTGAATGAAAATCAAGATGGCGGACAGGAAGTTTGTTCAAAACCCAAGGAATCTATTAAGACCAGTGTCATTACAATAGGCAAATTAATTCAAATGTTATTAGCATTTTTTTAAATGTAATTATAACTTTTGACAAAAAGGTGGCCCTAACTCAAAATCTTTTGAGTACCTTCTGGTGATGGTGCTGGTGGCAAATTCTGAGTTTCATAATGTTACAGCATGCATTTGTTAAGTATAGAATTTTACATCAAAACTGTATTGAAGCCAATAGGAATTTCATGTTTTGTTCTATTATAGCAGCACCAAGAGGCAAAATCCCACAATTTTTTTCATGTGTCCTCAGAATGAGCCCATACATGTGTGTGTCACATTTAGTGAAATATCTCAATTCGCTTTGGAGTTATAAACATTTAAATGAAAAAAACACATAAAAAATGACTGACACGTGACTTTGATTGAATTTTACTACATCTTACTATAAATATTTTGGCATTTGGGCATTAGCGTATTGCCAGCGAGTCAAAATGGCCGATCTGGGAAAATTTGATATCAGTCGACTCGGCATGTCGCACTGAATCTAACAAGACCACATTTATGATTTTTGGACAAACCGTTCAGAAGTTATAAGCAAAAATAGTCATTTTTTTATATCTCCGGACCAGTAGGTGGCGCTGCGCTGAAACGATGCATGTACCCTGTTTCGAAATATTTTTAGTACCTTCAGGGGATGGTGTTGTTGGCACATTCTGAGTTTCTTAATATTACATCAATGCATTTGTTTAGTATAGCATTTTATTTCACAAAACTCTATTGAAGTCAATGGGAATGTCATGTTTTGTTCTATTATAGCGCCACCAAGAGGCTCAGTCCCACAATTTTTTTTATGTGTCCTCAGAGTGAGCCCATACGTATGTGTGTCAATTTTGGTGAAAATATCTCAATTCACTTCAGAGTTATAGACATTTATATGAAAAAACACGTAAAAAATGACTGACACGTGACTTTGTTTGAATTTTACTACCCCTTACTATCAATATTTTCGCATTTGGGCATTAGCGTATAGCCTATCGACCTATGTTTCCAAACTTCTGGCGGTGGTTTCGTCTCGATCGGACAAGCGGTTTCGAAGATATAGCCAAATGTTTTTTTCGCGCTAAATCGCAACGCTACACAAACCGTGAGACGAAACCCAGCATGTTTGGTATCGTTGGACTCGGCAACGATTCAGGAGCTCAAAAAGATGACTCTCGTGAAAATAAGTCGACCACACCCAAAGTTATAAGCATTTGAATAAAAAAGTTCACCACTAGGTGGCGCTGTTTCGAAACTTCTCAGGCTCTTTCAGGGCATCGTACTGATGACCCATACCGAGTTTCGTAACAATCCGTTCATGCGTTCAGAAAATACAGCATTTTAGCACATAATTCAAAATGGCCGACAGACAAAATGGCCGATATGGAAAAATTGGATATCAGTCGACTCGGTATGACGCCCTGAATCTAACAAGACCAATTTTATTATTTTTGGACAAACTGTTCAGAAGTTATAAGCAAAAATAGCCATTTTTCATATCTCCGGACCAGTAGGTGGCGCTGCGCCGAAACGCTGCATGTTGTCTCAGGTCAAGCTTGTGATGACATGTACCAAGTTTGGTGTCAATACGATAAAGCGTTGTGGAGATACAGCCTTAAGTCCGTTTTTGCGAGCGCTACGAAATATTTGTTCGTGCGTTTATCAAAAACGGTTTGACGAATCAACATTATTCTAATAACTTTTTGTCGGCATGCTCTGGAGATGATCTGGATCAATTTTCGTGGAAATCGGAGCATCGGCCTAGGAGGAGTTCGAAAAAGTACGTTTATTGAACAATTCAAAATGGCGGCCATATTTTTATGACGGAAAATGACGTCATAGGGAGCAATCGAATCGTCATGAGCTCAGGAATCAGAGGAAAAAAGAATTTTCTTGATAGGCCTTACGGTTCAAAAGTTATTAGCATAATAAAAGTGAAACTTTGGACAGGTGGTGGCGCTAGAGGGAATGAGTTAGAGACACCAAAATTGGTGTATTTAATGTTGGGACTGTCCTCTATCAGAATGTCAAACCAAAACAACTTTCCCGCAAACGGTTCTATGGGCTGCCATAGACGCCCAGTCGGAAGAAGAACAAGAATAATAATAATAATAAGAACCGGAACAGATACAATAGGTGCCCGCACCTTTGGTGCTTGGCCCCTAAATATAGCTGCAAGCAGCCATTACCGGGGCCAAGCGCAAGAAGCGGCAACAGATGCCATCATGGGTGGGAGTGGCAGACCAACTGCAGCAAGGAGCAATTAAAGACATTTTAAGAGAACTTGGATAAATGGCTAAAAAAATCATATATACAGTAACTTTTAAGATGATTTAATGGTTTATCACTTTTGACAAATAGGTGGCGCAGTTACCAAATTGACGTGATGTGGTCAGAGTGAGGTGACAATGACACATACAAAGTTTGGTGTCAAAATGTCAAGGCATTGCAGAGATAAAGACTTAATAGTCATTTTGGCAGCATGCCTCAACTTTGCTGCTGCGCTATACGAAAACGGTTTCGTCAATCGACACGAAATCCATAACTTTTAGTCGGCACGGTCTGGAGATGATACGATTCGATTTTGGTGAAAATCGGACAAACGGTCTAGGAGGAGTTCAAAAAAGTAGGTTTTGACTGATGTGGTACATTTGTTTTCGCAAGCGCTACGTAAAATTAGTTTGCATGTTTATCAAAAACGATTTGACGAATCAACTTGAATTCCATAACTTTTTGTCCCCACTGCCTGAAGATGATCTGGTGCAATTTTGGTGAAAATTGGAGCATCGGCCTAGGAGGAGTTCGAAAAAGTAGGTTTTTCTGAAAATTCAAAATGGCGGAAAAATTTGCATGACGGAAAATGACGTCATAGGGTGCAATCGAATCGTCGTGAGCTCAGGAATCAGAGGAAAAAAGAATTTTGTTGATAGGCCTTATGGTTCAAAAGTTATTAGCATAAATATGAGTGAACTTTTGGACAGGTGGTGGCGCTAGAGGGAATGAGTTAGAGATACATTAGAGTTAGAGATTCATTAAAGAGATATAGGCTTTCGGGGACACATAAGGCTACATATTGAAGTGACCCTATTATAGCCATCCAAATGAAGAAGTTAGACCTTTTCTGATAATCATTGATCTAGAGAGTCCAGAGAATTGTACTGCACTGATTTTGAGAATTATGATATAGAGATTATATAATCATAGATGGAAAACACCATTTACAGCCAATAGAGGCAATTTACCATAGGAAATGTATGGTTTTAAACCTTTTTAACACACAATAATTATTTATTAATTTTCATTTATTTAGTCATTCTTTTTATTTATTTCTTTGATGTGTTTTATTGTTTAAAATGTCTGCGTAATGTCCTTTTATAATAAATTTGTATGGAGACTTGCATCATACAGTTGTCAGGTTTATAATGAAGTACTTACAACAAAAGGTGATGTAAGAAATTAAACAAACTCTTTGCAGCAGAAAGAGAAAAAAGAAAGGAAAGACAATGAACTTTGAGATATATTAGACTATCTTTGCTGCTTCATTCTCATCATATTCCAACACTTCAAGTATTGATAAACAGGTAAGACTATTTTTATCTTTTAAATTAGTTATAACTGTTATTACATTGACATACTATGCCTAGAATACTCTGTAATATTTGTTTCTGTTATAAGGATATTCTGTTAAATAAATAGTTGCTTTAAACACAATGTTTTAGAAGTACATAATTCACTTGTAAAGTGTAACTAAAATAAAAAATCCTAATCAAATCCTCATTGTCTTTAGGTACATCAAATGTCTTACGCTGCTCTGATGACAAGATCATTTTCATTATAGGACAATATTCAACTCCAGAACCAGCTGAAGATTCTATTCAATGCAAATCAAGGAATCAGTTTGACTGCAGAAAAACAATGTCCAGATCATCACAGCACCATCACCATTGTGGACTACATCTGTGTGGCTCAGTTCAGCATTCAGATTATCACCATCACCATTGTGGACTACATCTGTGTGGCTCAGTTCAGCATTCAGATCATCACACCACCATCACCATTGTGGACTACATCTGTGTTGCTCAGTTCAGCATTCAGATCATCACACCACCATCACCATTGTGGACTACATCTGTGTGACTCAGTTCAGCACATACTGAAATGCTGACCATTCTGAAATGCTTATCACAGTTGTATCTGACATTGTTGGATATATATTTGAAATAAATGATTTTTAACTTCCTTTTTAATTTCTACAGAAGCACCTATTGCCTAATGGCCATGAAATTTTGCATGCTTGTTTAGAGTCATGTCATTTGTTTATTTTTAAGAAAATCTGATCTTTCCTTGAGGACTGTAAAACACCATTATGCCATTTCTGAAATATTCTGTTGAAATGTGCCTGGAAAAGAATACGCTAAAGCACAGAGAAAGAAGAAGCTTAAACAATAATACTTGATACACACAATTGTGTGCATGCTTACCACACACACACACACACACACACACACACACACACACACACACACACACACACACACACACACACACACACACACACACACACACACACACACACACACACACACACACACACACACACACACACACACACACACACACACACACACACACACGGAATGTTAGTGTCAAAATACCTTTTAATGCATATAAGCATTTCACATATTTTTTTGTGATGTAATTATTATACATCCATTATAATAATAAAAAATAGCTTTAAGCATTTGTTTGTTAGCCAATACTGAAAGCTGACAAAAATTATTAAAAATGACTAATGCTGTTGCTCCATCTATTGGACAACATTGGTATTACATCATATTCAGTTGAAATGAATTAATAGAATGAATTGTTTTTTCACTTATCTCGGGAATGAGAAAATGAAAAAATGTGAAACTCAGAACTTAGATAGTGTTTGAGGAGTCCTGTTGAACAAGACCATTTCTGTGTTGCTGGGTGATTGAGTTTTTACTCTTATTTACCGGGAGTAATGTCTGTTGAAATGCATATCTTTGTGGGCTTATATCTCGGGAATGCCCGGCCCAAATCGCACCATACTTGAATCGAAGCTAGATGAGGACGGGCTCTTTCCAACAAGCTCTCCCACAAGGATCTAGCTGGTCTATTCAGGGAGATACAGCTGTTCCAAGACCGGGGTCTCACGGAATAGCGATCCGCGGGGGGGTAGATTTAGCGACGATAGATTTAGATAAAGATCTTACCAAGGACCTTACCATCAAAGTTTGAGCGTGCAGCGACTTTCCGTTCTCGAGTTATGAATGAATTTGTACTGAGGGGGCGTGGCCTAAATGGCGGACAAACGTTACTTTCACTTTAGGATTCTCATTTTTAAAATGTGACACAATATTCATTAGTGCAATAGTCAATAGTCTTACAAAATGTGAGTGTAAATGTTAAAATAGTTATATTATAAAGTCTAAATAAGAATCATAGAATAATATTAGTTATATTGCATGAAAAAATTACTATTTTAAACAGCAGGGGGCAGTAGAATACCACTTATTGACTTAATATTCAATTATGTTTTTAGAATTTTCACCTGTTTAACTGTTATAGAGGCATTAATTATTATTATCTCATTTAGAGTCACATGTTCTGACATGTTTTTAAGAAGATCTGAGCATTCATTGAAGAGATATAGGCTTTCGGGGACACATAAGGCTATATATTGAAGTGACCCTATTATAGCCATCCAAATGAATAAGTTATAGCCTCAGTTTCTGATAATCATTGATCTAGAGAGTCCAGAGAATTGTACTGCAATGATTTTGAGCATTGTGATATGAAAAATTATACGATCATACATGGAAAAGACCATTTACAGCCAATACAGGCAATTTACCATAGGAAATACATGGTTTTTAAGCTTTTTAACAGTTACAGCGCCATCTATGGTCCGATCTCCATGAAACTTTGCATGCTTCTTCACCATGTTATAACACATATGCTCATCAATTATTGTGAAGTTCTGAGTTTTTATTTATGATTTATAGGCTTTTGAGTGTATTTTGACAGGCCCATTTTCTAAACGACCCTGTTATAGTAAACCAAAGGGCAAATTTCAACTTTTTTTTCGATAATTATTGATCTAGAGAGTCTAGACAATTGTCCTAGACTGGTTTGGTTCCGATCGGGCAAAAAACCAGGGACTAGTTTGCAAAAGTAGGTTTTTAACATATTTGTGAATATTTAATGAACAATTTGATTGACAGCAATGGTTCTAGAGGCAAAGTTGTTCAGCCTGAGGAGATCTATCAACTGATATGCATTTTATGGGGATTTGTGCAACACCACGTGATTACAGAGCCGTAAAACGACCAACTGCAGCAAGAAGCAATTAAAGACATTTTAAGAGAACTTTGGATAAATGGCTAAAAAAATCATACAGTAACTTTTAAGATAATTTAATGGTTTATAACTTTCGACAAATAGGTAGCGCAGTTACCAAATTGATGTGATGTGGTCAGAGTGAGGTGACAATGACACATACAAAGTTTGGTGTCAAAATGTCAAGGCATTGCATTGTTAAAGACTTAATAGTCATTTTGGCAGCATGCCTCAACTTTGCTGCTGCGCTATACAAAAACGGTTTCGTCAATCGACACGAAATCCATAACTTTTAGTCGGCACGGTCTGGAGATGATACGATTCGATTTTGGTGAAAATCGGACAAACGGTCTAGGAGGAGTTCGAAAAAGTAGGTTTTGACTGAAAATCAAGATGGCGGACAGGAAGTTCGGTCAAATAAGGAAAACCTGGTATCTATGTTCTCAGCTTGACCCAAGGAATATATTAAGACCAGTGGCATTTCAACAGGCAGATTTATTCAAAAGTTATTAGCCTTTTTTGAAATTTCTTTATAACTTTTGACCACTAGGTGGTGCTGTTTCGAAACTTCTCAAGCTCCTTCAGGGCATCGTACTGATGACCCATACCGAGTTTCGTAACAATCCGTTCATGCGTTCAGAAAATACAGCATTTTAGCACATAATTCAAAATGGCCGACAGACAAAATGGCCGATCTGGGAAAATTGGATATCAGTCGACTCGGTATGACGCCCTGAATCTAACGAGGCCACTTTTATGATTTTTGGACAAACCGTTCAGGAGTTATGAGCAAAAATAACCATTTTTCATATCTCCGGACCAGTAGGTGGCGCTGCGCCGAAACGCTGCATGTTGCCTCAGGTCATGCTTGTGATGACTTGTACCAAGTTTGGTCTGAATACGATAAAGCGTTGCGGAGATACAGCCTTAAGTTTGTTTTCGCAAGCTCTACGTAAAATTATTTTGCACGTCATTCAAAAACTTTTAAGCGAATCAACTTGAATTCCATAACTTTTTGTCCCCACTGTCTGAAGATGATCTGGTGCAATTTTGGTGAAAATTGGAGCATCGCCCTAGGAGGAGTTCGAAAAAGTAGGTTTTTCTGAAAATTCAAAATGGCGGAAAAATTTGCATGACGGAAAATGACGTCATAGGGTGCAATCGAATCGTCATGAGCTCAGGAATCAGAGGAAAAAAGAATTTTGTTGATAGGCCTTGCGGATCAAAAGTTATTAGCATAAATGTGAGTGAAACTTTGGACAGTTGGTGGCGCTAGAGGGAATGAGTTAGAGACACCAAAATTGGTGTACTTAATGTTGGGACTGTCCTCTATCAGAATGTCAAACCAAAACAACTTTCCCGGACACGGTTCTATGGGCTGCCATAGACCCCCAGTCGGAAGAAGAAGAATAATAATAATAAATATAGCTGCAAGCAGCCATAACCGGGGCCAAGCGCAAGAAGCGGCAACAGATGCCATCATGGGTGGGAGTGGCAGAACAACTGCAGCAAGCAGCAATTAAAGACATTTTAAGAGAACTTTGGATAAATGGCTAAAAAATCATATAACAGCAACTTTTAAGATAATTTAATGGTTTATCACTTTCGACCAATAGGTGGCGCAGTTACAAAACTGATGTGATGTGGTCAGAGTGAAGTGACAATGACACATATAAAGTTTGGTGTCAATATGTCAAGGCATTGCAGAGATAAAGCCTGAATAGTGCTTTTAGCATAATGCCTCAACTTTGCTGCTGCGCTATACGAAACCGGTTTCATCTATCGACACGAAATCTATAACTTTTAGTCGGCACGGTCTGTAGATGATACGATTCGATTTTGGTGAAAATCGGACAAACGGTCTAGGAGGAGTTCGAAAAAGTAGGTTTTGACTGAAAATCAAGATGGCGGACAGGAAGTTCGGCCAAATAAGGAAAACCTGGTATCTATGTTCTCAGATTGACCCAAGGAATCTATTAAGATCAGTGGCATTTCAACAGGCAGATTTATTCAAAAGTTATTAGCCTTTTTGGATATTTTGTTATAACTTTTGACCACAAGGTGGCGCTGTTTCAAAATACTTTTAGTACCTTCAGGGGATGGTGTTGTTGGCACATTCTGAGTTTCTTAATATTACATCAATGCATTTGTTTAGTATAGCATTTTATTTCACAAAACTGTATTGAACTCAATGGGAATTTCATGTTTTGTTCTATTATAGCGCCACCAAGAGGCTCAATCCCACCATTTTTTTTATGTGACCTCAAAGTGAGCCCATACATGTGTGTGTAAAATTTGGTGAAAATATCTCATTTAGTTTTGGAGTTATATACATTTATGTGAATAAACACATAAAAAATGACTGACACTTGACTTTGATTGGATTTTACTACCCCTTACTATCAATATTTTCGCATTTGGGCATTAGCGTTTAGCCTATCGACCTATGTTTCCAAACTTCTGGCGGTGGTTTCGTCTCGATCGGACAAGCGGTTTCGAAGATATCGGCAAATGTTTTTTAAGCGCTAAATCACAACGCTACACAAACCGTAAACAAAACCTAAGCATATTTGGTATCTGTGGACTCGGCAAGGATTCAGGATCCCAACGAGATGACTCCCGTGAAAATACGTCAAACACAACCAGAGTTATCAGCATTTGAAAAATCAATTTTGCCACTAGGTGGCGCTGTTTCGAAACTTCTCAGGCTCCTTCAGGGTATCGTACTGATGACCCATACCGAGTTTCGTAACAATTCGTTCATGCGTTCATAAAATACAGCATTTTAGCACATAATTCAAAATGGCCGACAGCCAAAATGGCCGATCTGGGAAAATTGGATATCTGTCGACTCGGCATGACGCCCTGAATCTAACAAGACCAACTTTATTATTTTTGGACAAACTGTTCAGTAGTTATGAGCAAAAATAGCAATTTTTCGTATCTCTGGACCAGTAGGTGGCGCTACGCCGAAACGCAGCATGTAGCCTCAGGTCATGCTTGTAATGACATGTACCAAGTTTGGTTTGAATACGATAAAGCGTTGCGGAGATACAGCCTTATGTCTGTTTTCGCAAGCGCTACTTAAAATTAATTTGCGTGGTATTCGAGAACAACTTGCAGCGTTTTTATGAATTCCATAACTTTTTGTCAGCACGGTCTGGAGATGATCTGGTTCAATTTTGGTGAGAATCGGAACAACGGCCTAGGAGGAGTTCGAAAAAGTAGCTTTTTCGGATAATTACAAATGGCGGACAAATTGTCGTGACGGAAAATGACGTCATAGGGTGCAATCGAATCGGCATGAGCCAAGGAATAAGAGGACAAAGGATTTGTGATTCTAGCCATTATGGTTTAAAAGTTATAAGCATAAACATGAGTAAATCTTTGGACAGTTGGTGGCGCTAGAGGGATTGAGTTGGAGACTCCAAATTTGCTCTGGTGACTTTTCAGACTGTCCTCTATCAGTGTACCAAATTTCATAACTTTCCCGCAAACGGTTCTATGGGCTGCCATAGACACCCAGTCGGAAGAAGAATAATAATAAGAACGGGAACAGATACAATAGGTGCCACCGCACCTTCGGTGCTTGGCCCTAATAATAAGAACGGGAACAGATACAATAGGTGCCCGCACCTTCGGTGCTTGGCCCCTAAATATAGCTGCAAGCAGCCATTAAACGGGGCCAAGCAGTAGAAGACGATAAGACATGCCAACATGGCTGAAAGTGTCAGACCAACTGAAAAAATGAGCAATTTAAAGACATTTTAAGAGGAATTTCGGCAAATGGTCGAAAAATCATGCATACAGTAACTTATGAGATGATTTAATGGTTTATCACTTTCGACCAATAGGTGGCGCAGTTATGAACTCGATGTGATGTGGTCAGAGTGAAGTGACAATGACACATACAAAGTTAGTTGTCAATATGTCGAGACATTGCAGATATAAAGCCTTAATAGTCATTTTGGCAGCATGCCTCAACTTTGCTGCTGCGGTATACGAAAACGGTTTTGTCTATCGACACGAAATCCATAACTTTTGGTCGGGACGGTCTGAAGATGATACGATTCGATTTTGGTGAAAATCGGACAAACGGTCTAGGAGGAGTTCGAAAAAGTAGCTTTTGAATGAAAATCAAGATGGTGGACAGGATGTTCGGCCAAATAAGGAAAACCTGGTATCTATGTTCTCAGCTTGACCGAAGGAATCTATTAAGACCAGTGGCATTTCAACAGGCAGATTTATTCAAAAGTTATTAGCCTTTTTGGAAATTTTGTTATAACTTTTGACCACAAGGTGGCGCTGTTTCGAAATATTTTTAGTACCTTCAGGGGATGGTGTTGTTGGCACATTCTGAGTTTCTTAATATTACATCAATGCATTTGTTTAGTATAGCATTTTATTTCACAAAACTCTATTGCAGTCAATGGGAATTTCATGTTTTGTTCTATTATAGCGCCACCAAGAGGCTCAGTCCCACAATTTTTTTTATGTGTCCTCAGAGTGAGCCCATACGTATGTGTGTCAATTTTGGTGAAAATATCTCAATTCACTTCAGAGTTATAGACATTTATATGAAAAAACACGTAAAAAATGACTGACACGTGACTTTGTTTGAATTTTACTACCCCTTACTATCAATATTTTCGCATTTGGGCATTAGCGTATAGCCTATCGACCTATGTTTCCAAACTTCTGGCGGTGGTTTCGTCTCGATCGGACAAGCGGTTTCGAAGATATAGCCAAATGTTTTTTTCGCGCTAAATCGCAACGCTACACAAACCGTAAGACGAAACCCAGCATGTTTGGTATCGTTGGACTCGGCAACGATTCAGGAGCTCAAAAAGATGACTCTCGTGAAAATAAGTCGACCACACCCAAAGTTATAAGCATTTGAAAAAAAAAGTTCACCACTAGGTGGCGCTGTTTCGAAACTTCTCAGGCTCTTTCAGGGCATCGTACTGATGACCCATACCGAGTTTCGTAACAATTCGTTCATGCGTTCAGAAAATACAGCATTTTAGCACATAATTCAAAATGGCCGACAGACAAAATGGCCGATCTGGGAAAATTGGATATCTGTCAACTCGGTATGACGCCCTGAATCTAACGAGGCCACTTTTATGATTTTTGGACAAACCGTTCAGGAGTTATGAGCAAAAATAACCATTTTTCATATCTCCGGACCAGTAGGTGGCGCTGCGCCGAAACGCTGCATGTTGCCTCAGGTCATGCTTGTGATGACTTGTACCAAGTTTGGTCTGAATACGATAAAGCGTTGCGGAGATACAGCCTTAAGTTTGTTTTCGCAAGCGCTACGTAAAATTATTTTGCACGTTATTCAAAAACTTTTAAGCGAATCAACTTGAATTCCATAACTTTTTGTCCCCATTGTCTGAAGATGATCTGGTGCAATTTTGGTGAAAATCGGAGCATCGCCCTAGGAGGAGTTCGAAAAAGTAGGTTTTTCTGAAAATTCAAAATGGCGGAAAAACTATTATGGCGGAAAATGACGTCATAGGGTGCAATCGAATCGTCATGGGCTCAGGAATCAGAGGAAAAAAGAATTTTGTTGATAGGCCTTACGGTTCAAAAGTTATTAGCATAAATGTGAGTGAAACTTTGGACAGGTGGTGGCGCTAGAGGGAATGACTTAGAAACACCAAAATTGGTGTATTTAATGTTGGGACTGTCCTCTATCAGAATGTCAAACCAAAACAACTTTCCCGCAATCGGTTCTATGGGCTGCCATAGACGCTAAGTCGGAAGAAGAAGAAGAAAAAGAATAATAATAATAATAAGAACGGGAACAGATACAATAGGTGCCCGCACCTTCGGTGCTTGGCCCCTAATAATAAGAACCGGAACAGATACAATAGGTGCCTCCGCACCTTCGGTGCTTGGCCCCTAAATATAGCTGCAAGCAGCAATAACCGGGGCCAAGCGCAAAGAAGACGACAAGACATGTCAACATGTGTCAGACCAACTGCAGCAAGGAGCAATTTAAGACATTTAAAGATTAATTTAGGCAAAATGGCTTAAAAATCACACTAATTAACAAAAAAATGTGATTTAATGGATTATCACTTTTGACCAATAGGTGGCGTAGTTACAAAAACGATGTGATGTGGTCAGAGTCTGGTGACAATGACAAACCTTAAGACCAGTGGCATTAAAATACGCAGATTTATTCAAAAGTTTTTAGAAATTATGTTATAACTTTTGACCAAAAGGTGGCTCTGTCTCGAAATGTTTTGAGTACCTTCAGGGCATGGTGCTGATGGCACATGCTGAGTTTTGTAATGTTACACCAATGCATTCGTTAAGAATAGCATGTTACGTTCTATTATAGCGCCACCAAGAGGCTCAATCCCACCATTTTTTTTATGTGACCTCAAAGTGAGCCCATACATGTGTGTGTAAAATTTGGTGAAAATATCTCATTTAGTTTTGGAGTTATATACATTTATGTGAATAAACACATAAAAAATGACTGACACGTGACTTTGATTGGATTTTACTACCCCTTACTATCAATATTTTCGCATTTGGGCATTAGCGTATAGCCTATCGACCTATGTTTCCAAACTTCTGGCGGTGGTTTCGTCTCGATCGGACAAGCGGTTTCGAAGATATCGGCAAATGTTTTTTAAGCGCTAAATCACAACGCTACACAAACCGTAAACAAAACCTAAGCATATTTGGTATCTGTGGACTCGGCAAGGATTCAGGATCCCAACGAGATGACTCCCGTGAAAATACGTCAAACACAACCAGAGTTATAAGCATTTGAAAAATCAATTTTGCCACTAGGTGGCGCTGTTTCGAAACTTCTCAGGCTCCTTCAGGGTATCGTACTGATGACCCATACCGAGTTTCGTAACAATTCGTTCATGCGTTCATAAAATACAGCATTTTAGCACATAATTCAAAATGGCCGACAGCCAAAATGGCCGATCTGGGAAAATTGGATATCTGTCGACTCGGCATGACGCCCTGAATCTAACAAGACCAACTTTATTATTTTTGGACAAACTGTTCAGTAGTTATGAGCAAAAATAGCAATTTTTCGTATCTCTGGACCAGTAGGTGGCGCTGCGCCGAAACGCAGCATGTAGCCTCAGGTCATGCTTGTAATGACATGTACCAAGTTTGGTTTGAATACGATAAAGCGTTGCGGAGATACAGCCTTATGTCTGTTTTCGCAAGCGCTACTTAAAATTAATTTGCGTGGTATTCGAGAACAACTTGCAGCGTTTTTATGAATTCCATAACTTTTTGTCAGCACGGTCTGGAGATGATCTGGTTCAATTTTGGTGAGAATCGGAACAACGGCCTAGGAGGAGTTCGAAAAAGTAGCTTTTTCGGATAATTACAAATGGCGGACAAATTGTCGTGACGGAAAATAACGTCATAGGGTGCAATCGAATCGGCATGAGCCAAGGAATAAGAGGACAAAGGATTTGTGATTCTAGCCATTATGGTTCAAAAGTTATAAGCATAAACATGAGTAAATCTTTGGACAGTTGGTGGCGCTAGAGGGATTGAGTTGGAGACTCCAAATTTGCTCTGGTGACTTTTCAGACTGTCCTCTATCAGTGTACCAAATTTCATAACTTTCCCGCAAACGGTTCTATGGGCTGCCATAGACGCCCAGTCGGAAGAAACGGAAGAATAATAAGAACCGGAACAGATACAATAGGTGCCACCGCACCTTCGGTGCTTGGCCCCTAATAATAATAAGAACGGGAACAGATACAATAGGTGCCACCGCACCTTCGGTGCTTGGCCCCTAATAAACAGAGCAATTCCAAGAGGGTCCTCACACCATCGGTGCTCGGGCCCTAATAAATATATATATATATATATATATATATATATATATATATATATAAATAAATATAGCTGCGAGCAGCGATTACGGGCCCAAGCCGGTGGCACCGCAACCCTGGTGCACCAGGGTGGCGGTACCGCCGGCTTTGGCCCTTCATCGCTGCTCGCAGCTATATTTATTTATTATATATTTTATATATATATATATAAAGCCGGTGGCATCGCCACCCTGGTGCCTTTAGGGTTATTGTGCACGACGTGACACAAAATATCTGCTCGCTATCTGCCGAACGGCTCTGGTAGTCCCGCTTCAGCACTGATGATGTTGTAGAAATAGTGTGCTCTGGTTGGTCTGGATTATTCGGGATTTTTTATTTTATATACAGAAATAAGTTATTTATAATTCAGATGAGAATAAAGTTAGTGTTGATTAAAATGAAGGAAAACAAATATATTGATCTGAAATATAGCACATTCATTTTACATTTATTTAGGTTCAATTACCAAACATACAATCTTAATTTAATTTAAAGCAAACAATACATTTGAAATACATGGGTTGTATGCACATTTTTTTTTATAAAAAATATATATATATCCAAAAAGACAAGGCTTAAAAACTCTTGTCACTGTAACAGACACAATCTCTCTCTCACACACACACACACACACACACACACACGCACGCACGCACGCACGCACGCACGCACGCACGCACGCACGCACGCACGCACGCACGCACGCACACACACACACACACACACACACACACACACACACACACACACACACACACACACACACACACACACACACACACACACACACACACACACACGTCAAGTCACATTTTAGATGCAATATTGAATAAGCAGAAAAATCGGATTTTCTGCTCTGAAAATATAAATAAGCATACAAATTGAATAAGCACTTTGAATATTCTAAACAGAATAAGCATTAGTCGCTAATGAATAAGTACTAGTACTTAATGGAATAGATACTAATATCTAAAAAATAAGTACTAGTAGAGAGAGAGAGAGAGAATGACATTTTAGATAATAGCACCTATTAATAGATACTAGTATTTATTCAATAAATACTAGTTCTAAGTCATTACATACTAGTACCTATTAAATAGATACCAGTACTTATTCATTAGCTACTAATACGTATTCAAAAGAATATCTAAAGAATAAGCACTACTATCTAAAGAATAGGCACTAGTACTAAAGAATAAGCACTAGTCGCTAATGAATAAGTACTATTACTTAATGGAATAGATACTAGTATCTAAAAAATAAGTACTAGTAGCATGAAAAAAGAGACTACTAGGTTAAAATGATTAAATGTTAAAACGGCTTGCCATATTGACTCAGAGCATCAAAAGCATCAAACAAGAATATTAAAGTTTGATGCGTTGCCACAGCAACAGTTTCAAAGATATCAAGAATCCCTTCACAGAAAAAGTACAAAGGATATATGAATCGATGAGATCTATATGTGTACCAAGTTTCATATTATTACATGCAAGCGTGTTTGATTTATGGACCAAGTTTTCGGACCCCGTTCCAGGGGGCGCTGTCGAGCCCCCCTGCCACGCCCGGGTACCAGCTTCAGCCCGGCCCTGATGGCCGCGGTTTCTGACCCGTGTGCAAAGTTTCAAGAGTTTTTGAGCATGTTAAGGGCCCCAAAAGTGTGCTAAGAATCTCAAAAGTATCCAAAAAGAATATTAAAGTTTGATGCGTTGTCACGGCAACAGCATCTAAGATATCAACAATCCTTTCACAGGTCTACATCTGGCATGTGTCTACATTATACACATCAAGTTTGAAGCAAATCGGGTAAAGCCTGTTTGATTTATGGACCAAGTTTTCGGACCCCGTTCCAGGGGGCGCTGTCGAGCCCCCCTGCCACGCCCGGGTACCAGCTTCAGCCCGGCCCTGATGGCCGCGGTTTCTGACCCGTGTGCAAAGTTTCAAGAGTTTTTGAGCATGTTAAGGGCCCCAAAAGTGCGCTAAGAATCTCAAAAGTATCCAAAAAGAATATTAAAGTTTGATGCGTTGTCACGGCAACAGCATCTAAGATATCAACAATCCTTTCACAGGTCTACATCTGGCATGTGTCTACATTATACACATCAAGTTTGAAGCAAATAGGGTAAAGCGTGTTGGATATATGGACCAAATTGTCGGACCCGTTCAAGGGGGCGCTGTCGAGCCCCCCTGCCACGCCCGGGTACCAGCTTCAGCCTGGCCCTGATGGCCGCGGGTTTTGTCCTGTGTGCAAAGTTTCAAGAGTTTTCGAGCATGTTAAGAACCCCAAAAGTGCCCGAAAGCATAAAAAAGCATGAAAAAGCTTAAAAAAAGGAATATTAATGTTTGATGCATTGCCATGGCAACAGTGTCTAAGATATCAATAATCCTTTCACAGGTCTACATCTGGCATGTGTCTACATTATGCACATGAAGTTTGAAGCAAATCGGGTAAAAATAAGAGGGTGATTTAAAAGCATTTTGAAAGTGACACACTTCCTGCTGCCAGTTGGTGGCGCTATAACTTTGACTCACAATAGTCACATCCATGTGATCGGGCTCTTACAACGAACACACTGCTGAAGTTTCATCAAGATTAGTTAATGTATGCAGTAGTTATGACACACTTCCTGTTTCACGTTTCTCGCCATAATTTCGTTTCCTCGCCACGGCCAAACCGTTCGAGATATCAAAAATCCCCTCGCAAACTTTCATCCTCAATGTCTTGACTTCACGCTGACCGAGTTTCGTGCCGTGTGTTTGAATTCTCTAGGAGGAGTGTTTCACATTCCTTTGCATGCGTTTTCCAAACAAGCCTAAATAGCCGACTTCCTGTTGGGCTGGGGTAAAAAGTTAGAGTGCGAAGTATATATGAAACGATGAGATCTACATGTGTACCGAGTTTCATATTATTACATGCAAGCGTGTTTGATTTATGGACCATGTTTTCGGACCCCGTTCCAGGGGGCGCTGTCGAGCCCCCCTGCCACGCCCGGGTACCATCTTCTGCCCGGCCCTGATGACCGCGGGTTCTGACATGTGTGCAAAGTTTCAGGAGTTTTTGAGCATGTTAAGGCCTCCAAAAGTGTCCAAAAGGTAGAAGAAAAATAATAATAATAATAATAATAATAATAATAATAATAATAATAAATATAGCTGCGAGCAGCGATTACGGGCCCAAGCCGGTGGCACCGCATCCCTGGTGCACCAGGGTGGCGGTACCGCCGGCTTTGGCCCTTCATCGCTGCTCGCAGCTATATTTATTTATATATATATATATATATATATATATATATATATATATATATATATATAAAGCCGGTGGCATCGCCACCCTGGTGCCTTTAGGGTTATTGTGCACGACGTGACACAAAATATCTGCTCGCTATCTGCCGAACGGCTCTGGTAGTCCCGCTTCAGCACTGATGATGTTGTAGAAATAGTGTGCTCTGGTTGGTCTGGATTATTCGGGATTTTTTATTTTATACAGAAATAAGTTATTTATAATTCAGATGAGAATAAAGTTAGTGTTGATTAAAATGAAGGAAAACAAATATATTGATCTGAAATATAGCACATTCATTTTACATTTATTTAGGTTCAATTACCAAACATACAATCTTAATTTAATTTAAAGCAAACTATACATTAAAAATACATGGGTTGTATGCACATTTTTTTTTTATAAAAAATATATATATATATCCAAAAAGACAAGGCTTAAAAACTCTTGTCACTGTAACAGGCACAATCTCTCACACACACACACACACACACACACACACACACACACACACACACACACACACACACACACACACACACACACACACACACACACACACACACACACACACACACACACACACACACACACACACACACGTCAAGTCACATTTTAGATGCAATATTGAATAAGCAGAAAAATCGGATTTTCTGCTCTGAAAATATAAATAAGCATACAAATTGAATAAGCACTTTGAATATTCTAAACAGAATAAGCATTAGTCGCTAATGAATAAGTACTAGTACTTAATGGAATAGATACTTATATCTAAAAAATAAGTACTAGTAGCATGAAAATAGAGACTAGTATGTTAAAATGATTAAATGTTAAAACGGCTTGCCATATTGGCTCAGAGAGAGAGAGAGAGAGAAAATGACATTTTAGATAATAGCACCTATTAATAGATACTAGTATTTATTCAATAAATACTAGTTCTAAGTCATTACATACTAGTACCTATTAAATAGATACCAGTACTTATTCATTAGCTACTAATACGTATTCAAAAGAATATCTAAAGAATAAGCACTACTATCTAAAGAATAGGCACTAGTACTAAAGAATAAGCACTAGTCGCTAATGAATAAGTACTATTACTTAATGGAATAGATACTAGTATCTAAAAAATAAGTACTAGTAGCATGAAAAAAGAGACTACTAGGTTAAAATGATTAAATGTTAAAACGGCTTGCCATATTGACTCAGAGCATCAAAAGCATCAAACAAGAATATTAAAGTTTGATGCGTTGCCACAGCAACAGTTTCAAAGATATCAAGAATCCCTTCACAGGTCTTCATCTGCAGTGTATTTACATTATACAGATGAAGTTTGAAGCAAATCGGGTAAAAATAAGAGGGTGATTTCAAAGCCTTTAGGAAGTGACACACTTCCTGCTGCCAGTTGGTGGCGCTATAACTTTGACTCACAATAGTCACATCCATGTGATCGGACTCTTACAGAGAACACACTGCTGAAGTTTCATCAAGATCAGTTAATGTATGCAGAAGTTATAACACACTTCCTGTTTCCATTATTCGCCATAAATTCGTTTCCTCGCCACGGCCAAACCGTTCGAGATATCAAAAATCCCCTGGCAATTTTTCATCCTCAATGTCTTGACTTCATGCTGACTGAGTTTCGTGGCGATTGGTTGAATTCTCTAGGAGTAGTATATCGAATTCCAGGGGCATACGCTTTCAAACAAACCATAATAGCCGACTTCCTGTTGGGCTGGGGTAAAAAGTAAAAGTACAAAGGATATATGAATCGATGAGATCTATATGTGTACCAAGTTTCATATTATTACATGCAAGCGTGTTTGATTTATGGACGAGGTTTTCGGACCCCGTTCCAGGGGGCGCTGTCGAGCGCCCCTGCCACGCCCGGGTACCAGCTTCAGCCCGGCCCTGATGGCCGCGGTTTCTGACCCGTGTGCAAAGTTTCAAGAGTTTTTGAGCATGTTAAGGGCCCCAAAAGTGTGCTAAGAATCTCAAAAGTATCCAAAAAGAATATTAAAGTTTGATGCGTTGTCACGGCAACAGAATCTAAGATATCAACAATCCTTTCACAGGTCTACATCTGGCATGTGTCTACATTATACACATCAAGTTTGAAGCAAATCGGGTAAAGCCTGTTTGATTTATGGACCAAGTTTTCGGACCCCGTTCCAGGGGGCGCTGTCGAGCCCCCCTGCCACGCCCGGGTACCAGCTTCAGCCCGGCCCTGATGGCCGCGGTTTCTGACCCGTGTGCAAAGTTTCCAGAGTTTTTGAGCATGTTAAGGGCCCCAAAAGTGCGCTAAGAATCTCAAAAGTATCCAAAAAGAATATTAAAGTTTGATGCGTTGTCACGGCAACAGCATCTAAGATATCAACAATCCTTTCACAGGTCTACATCTGGCTTGTGTCTACATTATACACATCAAGTTTGAAGCAAATAGGGTAAAGCGTGTTGGATATATGGACCAAATTGTCGGACCCGTTCAAGGGGGCGCTGTCGAGCCCCCCTGCCACGCCCGGGTACCAGCTTCAGCCTGGCCCTGATGGCCGCGGGTTTTGTCCTGTGTGCAAAGTTTCAAGAGTTTTCGAGCACGTTAAGAACCCCAAAAGTGCCCGAAAGCATAAAAAAGCATGAAAAAGCTTAAAAAAAGGAATATTAATGTTTGATGCATTGCCATGGCAACAGTGTCTAAGATATCAATAATCCTTTCACAGGTCTACATCTGGCATGTGTCTACATTATGCAGATGAAGTTTGAAGCAAATCGGGTAAAAATAAGAGGGTGATTTAAAAGCATTTTGAAAGTGACACACTTCCTGCTGCCAGTTGGTGGCGCTATAACTTTGACCCACAATAGTCACATCCATGTGATCGGGCTCTTACAACGAACACACTGCTGAAGTTTCATCAAGATTAGTTAATGTATGCAGTAGTTATGACACACTTCCTGTTTCACGTTTCTCGCCATAATTTCGTTTCCTCGCCACGGCCAAACCGTTCGAGATATCAAAAATCCCCTCGCAAACTTTCATCCTCAATGTCTTGACTTCACGCTGACCGAGTTTCGTGCCGTGTGTTTGAATTCTCTAGGAGGAGTGTTTCACATTCCTTTGCATGCGTTTTCCAAACAAGCCTAAATAGCTGACTTCCTGTTGGGCTGGGGTAAAAAGTGAGAGTGCGAAGTATATATGAAACGATGAGATCTACATGTGTACCGAGTTTCATATTATTACATGCAAGCGTGTTTGATTTATGGACCATGTTTTCGGACTCCGTTCCAGGGGGCGCTGTCGAGCCCCCCTGCCACGCCCGGGTACCATCTTCTGCCCGGCCCTGATGGCCGCGGGTTCTGACATGTGTGCAAAGTTTCAGGAGTTTTTGAGCATGTTAAGGCCTCCAAAAGTGTCCAAAAGGTAGTAAAAAAATAATTAGAAGAAGAAGAAGAAGAATAATAATAATAATAATAAATAATCCTTAGGAAAACAATAGGGCCTTCGCCCTTTGGGCTTGGGCCCTAATAAACAGAGCAATTCCAAGAGGGTCCTCACACCATCGGTGCTCGGGCCCTAACAAGCAGCATTGAAAGGGCCCTCGCACCCGTGCCATCGCCACCCGGTGGCTTTAGGAAGACAGACCACGGTGGGCAATGTGCATTTAAGTAGATAAATATAGTGGGAGTATGTCAAAGTCAGTTACAAAAATGTCCTTTATTATGGGTATAATAGCATGCTGTTAAACATGTCACTTCCTGTTGCCAGCAGGTGACGCTATGACTGTAACTGAATATGAGCATGCACATGTGTTCAGGACAGAACTCTTATCAAACATGTGAAGTTTGGGGCAGATTGGACATTGCCTTCTTAAGTAACAACAACTTCCTGTTTCGTTTCATTAGCATGCTTTAGCACTTAGCTAAGAATTGCTAGCATGTTTAACATGTTTATAACATGTTTATAACTCAATGGCATATTTACTATGTTGCCAGTACTGCATCACACTGTTAAACATGTCACTTCCTGTTGCCAGTAGGTGGCGCTATTACTATAACTGAATATTGTCATGTAGATGTGTTCAGGGCAGGACTCTTATCAAATGTGTGAAGTTTGGGGCAGATTGGACATTGCCTTCTTAAGTAACAACAACTTCCTGTTTCATTTCATTAGCATGCTTTAGCACTTAGCTAAGAATTGCTAGCATGTTTTAACATGTTTATAACATGTTTTTTACTCAATGGCATATTTACTATGTTGCCAGTACTGCATCACACTGTTAAACATGTCACTTCCTGTTGCCAGTAGGTGGCGCTATTACTATAGCTTAAAATTGTAATGTAGATGTGTTCAGGGCAGGACTCTTATCAAATGTGTGAAGTTTGGGGCAGATTGGACATTGCCTTCTTAAGTAACAACAACTTCCTGTTTCATTTCATTAGCATGCTTTAGCACTTAGCTAAGAATTGCTAGCATGTTTTAACATGTTTATAACATGTTTATAACTCAATGGCATATTTACTATGTTGCCAGTACTGCATCACACTGTTAAACATGTCACTTCCTGTTGCCAGTAGGTGGCGCTATTACTATAGCTGAAAATTGTAATGTTGATGTGTTCAGGGCAGGACTCTTATCAAATGTGTGAAGTTTGGGGCAGATTGGACATTGTCTTCTTAAGTAACAACAACTTCCTGTTTCATTTCATTAGCATGCTTTAGCACTTAGCTAAGAATTGCTAGCATGTTTTAACATGTTTATAACATGTTTATAACTCAATGGCATATTTACTATGTTGCCAGTACTGCATCACACTGTTAAACATGTCACTTCCTGTTGCCAGTAGGTGGCGCTATTACTATAGCTGAAAATTGTAATGTAGATGTGTTCAGGGCAGGACTCTTATCAAATGTGTGAAGTTTGGGGCAGTTTGGACATTGTCTTCTTAAGTAACAACAACTTCCTGTTTCATTTCATTAGCATGCTTTAGCACTTAGCTAAGAATTACTAGCATGTTTTAACATGATTATAACATGTTTATAATTCAATGGCATATTTAATATGTTGCTAGTACTGCATCACAGTGTTAAACATGTCACTTCCTGTTGCCAGTAGGTGGCGCTATTACTATAACTGAATATTCTCATGTAGATGTGTTCAGGGCAGGACTCTTATCAAATGTGTGAAGTTTCGGGGTTTCGGGGTTCGAAGTTACAGCAAATTACTATTTAATTGCAGTAATAGCATGTTTTAGCACTTAGCTAAGTGTTTGCTAGCATGTTTTAGCATGTTTCAAGTATGTTGATAGCATCTTTAGCACTTGCTGGCACTTTTTATATGTTATTAGGAGTCCACAAAAGTGTTAAACATGTCACTTCCTGTTGCCAGCAGGTGGCGCTATGACTGTAACTGAATATGAGCATGGACATGTGTTCAGGACAGAACTCTTATCAAACGTGTGAAGTTTGGGGCAGATTGGACATTCCATACCTGAGTTACAGCAAATACCTATTGAATTGCAGTAATAGCATGCTTTAGCACTTAGCTAAGTGCTTGCTAGCATGTTTTAGCATGTTTCAAGTATGTTGTTAGCATGTTTAACACTTGCTGGCACTTTTTTATATGTTATCAGGAGTCCACAACAGTGTTAAACATGTCACTTCCTGTTGCCAGCAGGTGGCGCTATGACTGTAACTGAATATCAGCATGCACATGTGTTCAGGACAGAACTCTTATCAAACATGTGAAGTTTGGGGCAGATTGGACATTGTTTGCCTGAGTTACAGCAACGTCCTGTTTCATGGCGAAACATCAAAATTTGTCAGGCCGCCGAGGACACGCCCTTCGACGAAAACTCAAGATCTTCGCAATTTAACGTCGCAAAGGCCTTAAGATTACACTCACCAAATTTGAAGATGATCAGATTAAAACTGTAGGAGGAGTTCGTTAAAGTACGAGGCCTGAAAATGGCAAAAACTGCACAAAAATCTGAGAGGAAGTTCAAAATGGCTGACTTCCTGTTGTGTTTAGGGCTACGCTCCAAAAGACTTTTTTATAGGTATTGGGCCATTACATGTATGTACCGAATTTCGTACACGTACGTGAAACGTAACGCGAGGCGCACTCCGTTGAACCTTTATAGGTGGCGCTATCGAGCCATTTTGGCCCGCCCAATTTTGAAACGCATAACAGATGTAAATTTTCGCCAGTTCTGACGCGTGTGCAAATTTTCGTGAGTTTTCGTGCATGTTTAGGCCCTCAAAAATGCGATTCATTGCGGAGAAGAAGAAGAAGAAGAATAAATATAGCTGCGAGCAGCGATTACGGGCCCAAGCCGGTGGCACCGCCACCCTGGTGCACCAGGGTGGCGGTACCGCCGGCTTTGGCCCTTCATCGCTGCTCGCAGCTATATTTATATATATATATATATATATATATATATATATATATAAAGCCGGTGGCACCGCCACCCTGGTGCCTTAGGGTTATTGTGCACGACGTGACACAAAATATCTGCTCGCTATCTGCCGAACGGCTCTGGTAGTCCCGCTTCAGCACTGATGATGTTGTAGAAATAGTGTGCTCTGGTTGGTCTGGATTATTCAGGATTTATTATTTTATACAGAAATAAGTTATTTATAATTCAGATGAGAATAAAGTTAGTGTTGATTAAAATGAAGGAAAACAAATATATTGATCTGAAATATAGCACATTCATTTTACATTTATTTAGGTTCAATTACCAAACATACAATCTTAATTTAATTTAAAGCAAACAATACATTTAAAATACATGGGTTGTATGCACATAAAAAAAAAAAAAATATATATATATATATATCCAAAAAGACAAGGCTTAAAAACTCTTGTCACTGTAACAGACACAATCTCTCTCTCTCTCCACACACACACACACACACACACACACACACACACACACACACACACACACACACACACACACACACACACACACACACACACACACACACACACACACACACACACACGTCAAGTCACTTACATTTTAGATGCAATATTTAATAAGCAGAAAAATCTAATTTTCTGCTCTGAAAATATAAATAAGCATACAAATTGAATAAGCACTTTGAATATTCTAAACAGAATAAGCACTAGTCGTTAATGAATAAGTACTAGTACTTAATGGAATAGATACTAATATCTAAAAAATAAGTACTAGTAGTAGCATGAAAATAGAGACTTCGTATCTCCAGAGCCCGTCTAACTTGTCCGCTTGTCCGGGACAAATGGATTTTTGAAAGACAAGTAAAAGAGAATTTTACTTGCCCGAACGGACAAGTCAAGTAGCCTGATTAGAACATCAATAACAAACAAAATACATAACTAGGGAATCACTAAACCGAGAGAATGATTCTGATTTTATTACATTTATTGTATGTTGTTGCGATCGATTGTGGATAATAAATAGGTTGCGCTGTTGACGCTCGCGCAGCCTCTCGAGAAGAAATATATATGAGCGCAGCACACACACACCACACTCAGTTAACAACATACTGTAACTGCCTCTAAAAATCTAAATGTGGAGTTTCTATATTTTAACATATGTGTTAAGCAGCCTCAATTATTTTTCCTGAATACTATATCAAAATGTGACATTGATTTCCTACAACAGTTCAATAAACAGTTAAAATGTAGTCACTTACATTTTAGATGTAATATTGGCTGTTTTTCTTCTGTTCCAGCAGCGAAAATAGTTCCAAACAAAAATCACAGCAGAACCACGGCGCATCTCACAGGAACACTCATTGTTTCATTACTGAATGATTCAGCATTTTGACCCGAATCGGTTCGGTTGAGTCAAAGATTCAATGAGCCATTCCTAAACATCTGTCTCATTCTTGAATGAATCAAGCGTTTAAACGAATCGTTTGAATGAATGAATAAATGACTCACTCATTAATACGGCCGCCTGCCGCCACCTATTGGCAATTTAGTGTTATGTTTATAAGTAGCCTAGTATACTTCTTTCCACTGTTTCTTATTTGTACATTTAAATCAATTTCGTAACATTATTTTATGCAATTGTAATTTTTCAGTGTAAATGATTTAATTTGATCAGCCCTACCTAGGGTAACAGTAGCCTATGCTTCATCTTTCATTTTAAATTCCTAAATTTGATCAATAAATTCAATTATTTAGAACAATAAGACACTAATAGGACATTTAATAATATTGGGGGAGGGGATGCCCTTCATGGGACACTATTATGCGACAGTATCGCACTTTAAGATATATAACTAACACCGTATTGCATTTAGGGTGATTGATAACATACATAATATTCAATATTCTTAGTCAATATCCACAACATTCAATGCAGATATTACAATATGCCGATTTAAATATCAAAGCTGATTGAACACTGATGAGAATATTGCTTCAGAATAAATAAATAAATAAATAAATAAATAAATCCGGACAAGCAACTTTTTTCTCAGACAAGTGAATGACAGATTTACTTGTCCGGAGGACAAGCACATGAAAAAAAAAATATATATATTATGCTCTCTCTCTCTCTCTCTCTCTCTCTCTCTCTCTCTCTCTCTCTCTCTCTCTCTCTCTCTCTCTCTCTCTCTCTCTCTCTCTCTCTCTCTCTCTCTCTCTCTCTCTCTCTCTCTCTCTCTCTCTCTCTCTCTCTCTCTCTCACACACACACACACACACATCAAGTCTTTTAAATATACTATTGCCACCCACCGTCAATTTGATGTGTGTGTGGGTTGGTTTATGTGATTTATGAGGACACAAATTTGTATAATGGCATGTGTATTACACTGGTATTACAACTTATGGGTGGTTTATGAGGATATTTCAAAAGTCCTCATAAATCAAATGGCTTGAAAAACATAAAAAACAATGTTTTATTAAAAAAATTTAAATGCAGCATGTCTGTTATATGCCTTTACTTTATTAAAAAAACGTATTTAAAAAATACAAGGCTTAAGACATTTATTTCCTTTTTTAATGAAGGCCAAACCACACAGCAGTGAAATGGTTAATCTAGCCCCACTCCCCCTCCCCCTTCCCACACTCACAGACACACACACAGATAGCAAGCACAGAGACGTAGGCTCAGAGAGAAATGACCATATTCAAACCAAAATATCTGACTTCCTCTTGGTTGTTACTAATGACTGTAAATTAGAAAGTTGTCTGGCTGGAGGAGAACTATATAAATACAGATTTTTGTAACTCTAGATGAAACTAACCCCCCCACGTTTGTCAAAAGGTGGCGCTACTGAGTCCCTGCACCACGCACGTTTCTGAAACTTTGCACATGTCACCTGGCTAATAAATGTGATCTGTCTGTCGAGTTTCATGCAATTTTAAGCAATTTCAGGCATGCTAAGAGTCTCAAAAGCATCCAAAAAGAATATTAAGTTTGATGGCTTGCCACAGCAAAGAGTTTCAAAGATATCAAGAATCCATTCACAGGTCTACATCTGCCGTGTGTCTACATTATACACATAAAGTTTGAAGCAAATCGGGTAAAAATAAGAGGGTGATTTCAAAGCATTTAGGAAGTGACACACTTCCTGCTGCCAGTTGGTGGCGCTATAACTTTGACTCACAATGGTCGCATCCATGTGATCGGGCTCTTACAGCGAACACACTGCTGAAGTTTCATCAAGATCAGTTAATATATGCAGAAGTTATAACACACTTCTCCTCGCCACGGCCAAACCGTTCGAGATATCAAAAATCCCCTGGCAATTTTTCATCCTCAATGTCTTGACTTCGTGCACACCGAGTTTCGTGGTGATTGGTTGAATTCTCTAGGATTAGTATATCGAATTCCAGGGGCATACGCTTCCAAACAAACGATAATAGCCGACTTCCTGTTGGGCTGGGGTAAAAAGTAAAAGTACAAAGGATATATGAACCGATGAGATCTATATGTGTAGCGAGTTTCATATTATTACATGCAAGCGTGTTTGATTTATGGACCAATATTTTGGACCCCGTTCCAGGGGGCGCTGTCGAGCCCCCCTGCCACGCCCGGATACCAGCTTCAGCCCGGCCCTGATGGCCACGTGTTCTGACCCGTGTGCAAAGTTTCGAGAGTTTTCGAGCACGTTAAGGGCCCCAAAAGTGCCCGAAAGCATAAAAAAGCATGAAAAAGCTTAAAAAAAGGAATATTAATGTTTGATGCATTGCCATGGCAACAGTGTCTAAGATATCAATAATCCTTTCACAGGTCTACATCTGGCATGTGTCTACATTATGCACATGAAGTTTGAAGCAAATCGGGTAAAAATAAGAGGGTGATTTAAAAGCATTTTGAAAGTGACACACTTCCTGCTGCCAGTTGGTGGCGCTATAACTTTGACTCACAATAGTCACATCCATGTGATCGGGCTCTTACAACGAACACACTGCTGAAGTTTCATCAAGATCAGTTAATGTATGCTGAAGTTATAACACACTTCCCGTTTCACGTTTCTCGCCATAATTTCGTTTCCTCGCCACGGCCAAACCGTTCGAGATATCAAAAATCCCCTCGCAAACTTTCATCCTCAATGTCTTGACTTCACGCTGACCGAGTTTCGTGCCGTGTGTTTGAATTCTCTAGGAGGAGTACTTCACATTCCATTGCATGCGTTTTCCAAACAAGCCTAAATAGCCGACTTCCTGTTGGGCTGGGGTAAAAAGTTAGAGTGCGAAGTATATATGAAACGATGAGATCTACATGTGTACCGAGTTTCATATTATTACATGCAAGCGTGTTTGATTTATGGACCATGTTTTCGGACCCCGTTCCAGGGGGCGCTGTTGAGCCCCCCTGCCACGCCCGGGTACCATCTTCAGCCCGGCCCTGATGGCCGCGGGTTCTGACATGTGTGCAAAGTTTCAGGAGTTTTTGAGCATGTTAAGGCCTCCAAAAGTGTCCAAAAGGTAGTAAAAAAAATAATTAGAAGAAGAAGAAGAATAATAATATAGCTGCGAGCAGCGATTACGGGCCCAAGCCGGTGGCACCGCAACCCTGGTTCACCAGGGTGGCGGTACCGCCGGCTTTGGCCCTTCATCGCTGCTCGCAGCTATATTTATATATATATATATATATATATATATATATTAGGGGTGTAACGGTTCACAAAATTCACGGTTCGGTTCGATACGATACACTTGTGCCACGGTTCGGTTCGGTACGGTTCGGTACGTTTTCAATGCAGCAAAAAAAAAAAAAAAAGAAATGCCAGAGAAAATTCCTTGATTTTTTTATTTATTGTGTAATGTTACTTGAAAGCATTATAGCCTACTATTCCTGCCAAACCTCCATGGTTACAGTTAGTGTTACTACAGTAAATCCATGGTGAATGTTGCTGATCTGTGGACACTGAATAGTTCATTCATGGCACAATGTTTCTTCCTGGTTTCCACGTCAGCGCGGTTTGATCCGTTAATAAAGGAGAAATGTGAATGTTTCTCACTAGATCTCGCAGCGATGTTATTACTTCAAGTTCAATAGTGAATTCAAATGCTTTCTTTACTGGATTTCTCAGCGCTGTGTAGTAACAGAGATCGGCTCGCGCTGCATTGGTCCAAACTGATAAACAGTCCGTCAACCACATAATAACGAGTAGCTCAGTTTCGTTCCGCTTACATTACATTTGCCATTTGATGTTTGTTGGCAATGTTGTGGTCGCGCCAGCATCTCGAGTGCGCTTACCACGCGCAACGCGCGGCGCGCGCCTACATTTAAAATAACGAAATTTTGGTCGGCAGGAAAAATAGTCCAACGAACCGTTAGGTTTGAAAATGCGTACCGAAAACCAAACCGAAAGCCTCGTACCGAACGGTTCGATACGAATACGCGTATCGTTACACCCCTAATATATATATTATATATATATATATATATATATATATAATATATATATAAAGCCGGTGGCCACCCTGGTGCCTTAGGGTTATTGTGCACGACGTGACACAAAATATCTGCTCGCTATCTGCCGAACGGCTCTGGTAGTCCCGCTTCAGCACTGATGATGTTGTAGAAATAGTGTGCTCTGGTTGGTCTGGATTATTCAGGATTTATTATTTTATACAGAAATAAGTTATTTATAATTCAGATGAGAATAAAGTTAGTGTTGATTAAAATGAAGGAAAACAAATATATTGATCTGAAATATAGCACATTCATTTTACATTTATTTAGGTTCAATTACCAAACATACAATCTTAATTTAATTTAAAGCAAACAATACATTTAAAATACATGGGTTGTATGCACATTAAAATAAAATAAAAAAAAATAAAAATATATATATATATATATATATATAATATATATATATATATATATATATATATATATATATATATATATATATATATATATATATATATATATATATATATATATATATATATATATATATATCCAAAAAGACAAGGCTTAAAAACTCTTGTCACTGTAACAGACACAATCTCTCTCTCTCTCTCACACACACACACACACACACACACACACACACACGTCAAGTCACTTACATTTTAGATGCAATATTTAATAAGCAGAAAAATCGAATTTTCTGCTCTGAGAATATAAATAAGCATACAAATTGAATAAGCACTTTGAATATTCTAAACAGAATAAGCACTAGTCGTTAATGAATAAGTACTAGTACTTAATGGAATAGATACTAATATCTAAAAAATAAGTACTAGTAGTAGCATGAAAATAGAGACTTCGTATCTCCAGAGCCTGTCTAACTTGTCCGCTTGTCCGGGACAAATGGATTTTTGAAGGACAAGTAAAAGAGAATTTTACTTGCCCGAACGGACAAGTCAAGTAGCCTGATTAGAACATCAATAACAAACAAAATACATAACTAGGGAATCACTAAACCGAGAGAATGATTCTGATTTTATTACATTTATTGTATGTTGTTGCGATCGATTGTGGATAATAAATAGGTTGCGCTGTTGACGCTCGCGCAGCCTCTCGAGGAGAAATATATATGAGCGCAGCACACACACACACACACTCAGTTAACAACATACTGTAACTGCCTCTAAAAATCTAAATGTGGAGTTTCTATATTTTAACATATGTGTTAAGCAGCCTCAATTATTTTTCCTGAATACTATATCAAAATGTGACATTGATTTCCTACAACAGTTCAATAAACAGTTAAAATGTAGTCACTTACATTTTAGATGTAATATTGGCTGTTTTTCTTCTGTTCCAGCAGCGAAAATAGTTCCAAACAAAAATCACAGCAGAACCACGGCGCATCTCACAGGAACACTCATTGTTTTCATTACTGAATGATTCAGCATTTTGACCCGAATCGGTTCGGTTGAGTCAAAGATTCAATGAGCCATTCCTAAACATCTGTCTCATTCTTGAATGAATCAACCGTTTAAACGAATCGTTTGAATGAATGAATAAATGACTCACTCATTAATACGGCCGCCTGCCGCCACCTATTGGCAATTTAGTGTTATGTTTATAAGTAGCCTAGTATACTTCTTTCCACTGTTTCTTATTTGTACATTTAAATCAATTTCATAACATTATTTTATGCAATTGTAATTTTTCAGTGTAAATTATTTAATTTGATCAGCCCTACCTAGGGTAACAGTAGCCTATGCTTCATCTTTCATTTTAAATTCCTAAATTTGATCAATAAATTCAATTATTTAGAATAATAAGACACTAATAGGACATTTAATAATATTGGGGGAGGGGATGCCCTTCATGGACACTATTATGCGACAGTATCGCACTTTAAGATATATAACTAACACCGTATTGCATTTAGGGTGATTGATAACATACATAATATTCAATATTCTTAGTCAATATCCACAACATTCAATGCAGATATTACAATATGCCGATTTAAATATCAAAGCTGATTGAACACTGATGAGAATATTGCTTCAGAATAAATAAATAAATAAATAAATAAATAAATAAATCCGGACAAGCAACTTTTTTCTTAGACAAGTGAATGACAGATTTACTTGTCCGGAGGACAAGCACATGAAAAAAATATATATATATATATTATGCTTCTCTCTCTCTCTCTCTCTCTCTCTCTCTCTCTCTCTCTCTCACTCTCACACACACACACACACACACACACACACACACACACACACACACACACACACACACACACACACACACACACACACACACACACACACACACACACACACACACACACACACACACACACACACACACACACACACATCAAGTCTTTTAAATATACTATTGCCACCCACCGTCAATTTGATGTGTGTGTGGGTTGGTTTATGTGATTTATGAGGACACAAATTTGTATAATGGCATGTGTATTACACTGGTATTACAACTTATGGGTGGTTTATGAGGACATTTCAAAAGTCCTCATAAATCAAATGGCTTGAAAAACATAAAAAACAATGTTTTATTAAAAAAATTTAAATGCAGCATGTCTGTTATATGCCTTTACTTTATTAAAAAAACGTATTTAAAAAATACAAGGCTTAAGACATTTATTTCCTTTTTTAATGAAGGCCAAACCACACAGCAGTGAAATGGTTAATCTAGCCCCACTCCGCCTCCCCTCCCCACACTCACAGACACACACACAGACAGCAAGCACAGAGACGTAGGCTCAGAGAGAAATGATCATATTCAAACCAAAATATCTGACTTCCTCTTGGTTGTTACTAATTACTGTAAATTAGAAAGTTGTCTGGCTGGAGGAGAACTATATAAATACAGATTTTTGTAACTCTAGATGAAACTAACCCCCCCACTTTTGTCAAAAGGTGGCGCTACTGAGTCCCTGCACCACGCACGTTTCTGAAACTTTGCACATGTCACCTGGCTAATAAATGTGATCTGTCTGTCGAGTTTCATGCAATTTTAAGCAATTTCAGGCATGCTAAGAGTCTCAAAAGCATCCAAAAAGAATATTAAAGTTTGATGGCTTGCCACAGCAACAGTTTCAAAGATATCAAGAATCCATTCACAGGTCTACATCTGCCGTGTGTCTACATTATACACATAAAGTTTGAAGCAAATCGGGTAAAAATAAGAGGGTGATTTCAAAGCCTTTAGGAAGTGACACACTTCCTGCTGCCAGTTGGTGGCGCTATAACTTTGACTCACAATAGTCGCATCCATGTGATCGGGCTCTTACAGCGAACACACTGCTGAAGTTTCATCAAGATCAGTTAATGTATGCAGAAGTTATAACACACTTCCTGTTTCCATTATTCGCCATAAATTCGTTTCCTCGCCACGGCCAAACCGTTCGAGATATCAAAAATCCCCTGGCAATTTTTCATCCTCAATGTCTTGACTTCATGCTGACTGAGTTTCGTGGCGATTGGTTGAATTCTCTAGGAGTAGTATATCGAATTCCAGGGGCATACGCTTTCAAACAAACCATAATAGCCGACTTCCTGTTGGGCTGGGGTAAAAAGTAAAAGTACAAAGGATATATGAATCGATGAGATCTATATGTGTACCAAGTTTCATATTATTACATGCAAGCATGTTTGATTTATGGACCAAGTTTTCGGACCCCGTTCCAGGGGGCGCTGTCGAGCCCCCCTGCCACGCCCGGGTACCAGCTTCAGCCCGGCCCTGATGGCCGCGGTTTCTGACCCGTGTGCAAAGTTTCAAGAGTTTTTGAGCATGTTAAGGGCCCCAAAAGTGTGCTAAGAATCTCAAATGTATCCAAAAAGAATATTAAAGTTTGATGCGTTGTCACGGCAACAGCATTTAAGATATCAACAATCCTTTCACAGGTCTACATCTGGCATGTGTCTACATTATACACATCAAGTTTGAAGCAAATCGGGTAAAGCCTGTTTGATTTATGGACCAAGTTTTCGGACCCCGTTCCAGGGGGCGCTGTCGAGCCCCCCTGCCACGCCCGGGTACCAGCTTCAGCCCGGCCCTGATGGCCGCGGTTTCTGACCCGTGTGCAAAGTTTCAAGAGTTTTTGAGCATGTTAAGGGCCCCAAAAGTGCGCTAAGAATCTCAAAAGTATCCAAAAAGAATATTAAAGTTTGATGCGTTGTCACGGCAACAGCATCTAAGATATCAACAATCCTTTCACAGGTCTACATCTGGCTTGTGTCTACATTATACACATCAAGTTTGAAGCAAATAGGGTAAAGCGTGTTGGATATATGGACCAAATTGTCGGACCCGTTCAAGGGGGCGCTGTCGAGCCCCCCTGCCACGCCCGGGTACCAGCTTCAGCCTGGCCCTGATGGCCGCGGGTTTTGTCCTGTGTGCAAAGTTTCAAGAGTTTTCGAGCACGTTAAGAACCCCAAAAGTGCCCGAAAACATAAAAAAGCATGAAAAAGCTTAAAAAAAGGAATATTAATGTTTGATGCATTGCCATGGCAACAGTGTCTAAGATATCAATAATCCTTTCACAGGTCTACATCTGGCATGTGTCTACATTATGCACATGAAGTTTGAAGCAAATCGGGTAAAAATAAGAGGGTGATTTAAAAGCATTTTGAAAGTGACACACTTCCTGCTGCCAGTTGGTGGCGCTATAACTTTGACTCACAATAGTCACATCCATGTGATCGGGCTCTTACAAAGAACACACTGCTGAAGTTTCATCAAGATTAGTTAATGTATGCAGTAGTTATGACACACTTCCTGTTTCACGTTTCTCGCCATAATTTCGTTTCCTCGCCACGGCCAAACCGTTCGAGATATCAAAAATCCCCTCGCAAACTTTCATCCTCAATGTCTTGACTTCACGCTGACCGAGTTTCGTGCCGTGTGTTTGAATTCTCTAGGAGGAGTGTTTCACATTCCTTTGCATGCGTTTTCCAAACAAGCCTAAATAGCCGACTTCCTGTTGGGCTGGGGTAAAAAGTTAGAGTGCGAAGTATATATGAAACGATGAGATCTACATGTGTACCGAGTTTCATATTATTACATGCAAGCGTGTTTGATTTATGGACCATGTTTTCGGACCCCGTTCCAGGGGGCGCTGTCGAGCCCCCCTGCCACGCCCGGGTACCATCTTCTGCCCGGCCCTGATGGCCGCGGGTTCTGACATGTGTGCAAAGTTTCAGGAGTTTTTGAGCATGTTAAGGCCTCCAAAAGTGTCCAAAAGGTAGTAAAAAAATAATTAGAAGAAGAATAATAATAATAAATATAGCTGCGAGCAGCGATTACGGGCCCAAGCCGGTGGCACCGCAACCCTGGTGCACCAGGGTGGCGGTACCGCCGGCTTTGGCCCTTCATCGCTGCTCGCAGCTATATTTATATATATATATATATATATATATATATATATATATATATATATATATATATATATATATATATATATATATATATAAAGCCGGTGGCACCGCCACCCTGGTCCCTTTAGGGTTATTGTGCACGACGTGACAAAATATCTGCTCGCTATCTGCCGAACGGCTCTGGTAGTCCCGCTTCAGCACTGATGATGTTGTAGAAATAGTGTGCTCTGGTTGGTCTGGATTATTCAGGATTTATTATTTTATACAGAAATAAGTTATTTATAATTCAGATGAGAATAAAGTTAGTGTTGATTAAAATGAAGGAAAACAAATATATTGATCTGAAATATAGCACATTCATTTTACATTTATTTAGGTTCAATTACCAAATATACAATCTTAATTTAATTTAAAGCAAACAATACATTTAAAATACATGGGTTGTATGCACATTTTTTTTAATAAAAAAATATATATATCCAAAAAGACAAGGCTTAAAAACTCTTGTCACTGTAACAGACACAATCTCTCTCTCCACACACACACCCCACACACACACACACACAACACACACACACACACACACACACACACACACACACACACACACACACGTCAAGTCACTTACATTTTAGATGCAATATTGAATAAGCAGAAAAATCGGATTTTCTGCTCTGAAAATATAAATAAGCATACAAATTGAATAAGCACTTTGAATATTCTAAACAGAATAAGCATTAGTCGCTAATGAATAAGTACTAGTACTTAATGGAATAGATACTAATATCTAAAAAATAAGTACTAGTAGCATGAAAATAGAGACTAGTATGTTAAAATGATTAAATGTTAAAACGGCTTGCCATATTGGCTCAGAGAGAGAGAGAGAGAAAATGACATTTTAGATAATAGCACCTATTAATAGATACTAGTATTTATTCAATAAATACTAGTTCTAAGTCATTACATACTAGTAACTATTAAATAGATACCAGTACTTATTCATTAGCTACTAATACGTATTCAAAAGAATATCTAAAGAATAAGCACTACTATCTAAAGAATAGGCACTAGTACTAAAGAATAAGCACTAGTCGCTAATGAATAAGTACTATTACTTAATGGAATAGATACTAGTATCTAAAAAATAAGTACTAGTAGCATGGAAAAAAGAGACTACTAGGTTAAAATGATTAAATGTTAAAACGGCTTGCCATATTGACTCAGAGCATCAAAAGCATCAAACAAGAATATTAAAGTTTGATGCGTTGCCACAGCAACAGTTTCAAAGATATCAAGAATCCCTTCACAGGTCTTCATCTGCAGTGTATTTACATTATACAGATGAAGTTTGAAGCAAATCGGGTAAAAATAAGAGGGTGATTTCAAAGCCTTTAGGAAGTGACACACTTCCTGCTGCCAGTTGGTGGCGCTATAACTTTGACTCACAATAGTCACATCCATGTGATCGGACTCTTACAGCGAACACACTGCTGAAGTTTCATCAAGATCAGTTAATGTATGCAGAAGTTATAACACACTTCCTGTTTCAATTATTCGCCATAAATTCGTTTCCTCGCCACGGCCAAACCGTTAGAGATATCAAAAATCCCCTGGCAATTTTTCATCCTCAATGTCTTGACTTCATGCTGACTGAGTTTCGTGGCGATTGGTTGAATTCTCTAGGAGTAGTATATCGAATTCCAGGGGCATACGCTTTCAAACAAACCATAATAGCCGACTTCCTGTTGGGCTGGGGTAAAAAGTAAAAGTACAAAGGATATATGAATCGATGAGATCTATATGTGTACCAAGTTTCATATTATTACATGCAAGCGTGTTTGATTTATGGACCAAGTTTTCGGACCCCGTTCCAGGGGGCGCTGTCGAGCCCCCCTGCCACGCCCGGGTACCAGCTTCAGCCCGGCCCTGATGGCCGCGGTTTCTGACCCGTGTGCAAAGTTTCAAGAGTTTTTGAGCATGTTAAGGGCCCCAAAAGTGTGCTAAGAATCTCAAAAGTATCCAAAAAGAATATTAAAGTTTGATGCGTTTTCACGGCAACAGCATCTAAGATATCAACAATCCTTTCACAGGTCTACATCTGGCGTGTGTCTACATTATACACATCAAGTTTGAAGCAAATCGGGTAAAGCCTGTTTGATTTATGGACCAAGTTTTCGGACACCCGTTCCAGGGGGCGCTGTCGAGCCCCCCTGCCACGCCCGGGTACCAGCTTCAGCCCGGCCCTGATGGCCGCGGTTTCTGACCCGTGTGCAAAGTTTCAAGAGTTTTTGAGCATGTTAAGGGCCCCAAAAGTGCGCTAAGAATCTCAAAAGTATCCAAAAAGAATATTAAAGTTTGATGCGTTGTCACGGCAACAGCATCTAAGATATCAACAATCCTTTCACAGGTCTACATCTGGCTTGTGTCTACATTATACACATCAAGTTTGAAGCAAATAGGGTAAAGCGTGTTGGATATATGGACCAAATTGTCGGACCCGTTCAAGGGGGCGCTGTCGAGCCCCCCTGCCACGCCCGGGTACCAGCTTCAGCCTGGCCCTGATGGCCGCGGGTTTTGTCCTGTGTGCAAAGTTTCAAGAGTTTTCGAGCACGTTAAGAACCCCAAAAGTGCCCGAAAGCATAAAAAAGCATGAAAAAGCTTAAAAAAAGGAATATTAATGTTTGATGCATTGCCATGGCAACAGTGTCTAAGATATCAATAATCCTTTCACAGGTCTACATCTGGCATGTGTCTACATTATGCACATGAAGTTTGAAGCAAATCGGGTAAAAATAAGAGGGTGATTTAAAAGCATTTTGAAAGTGACACACTTCCTGCTGCCAGTTGGTGGCGCTATAACTTTGACTCACAATAGTCACATCCATGTGATCGGGCTCTTACAACGAACACACTGCTGAAGTTTCATCAAGATTAGTTAATGTATGCAGTAGTTATGACACACTTCCTGTTTCACGTTTCTCGCCATAATTTCGTTTCCTCGCCACGGCCAAACCGTTCGAGATATCAAAAATCCCCTCGCAAACTTTCATCCTCAATGTCTTGACTTCACGCTGACCGAGTTTCGTGCCGTGTGTTTGAATTCTCTAGGAGGAGTGTTTCACATTCCTTTGCATGCGTTTTCCAAACAAGCCTAAATAGCCGACTTCCTGTTGGGCTGGGGTAAAAGGTTAGAGTGCGAAGTATATATGAAACGATGAGATCTACATGTGTACCGAGTTTCATATTATTACATGCAAGCGTGTTTGATTTATGGACCATGTTTTCGGACCCCGTTCCAGGGGGCGCTGTCGAGCCCCCCTGCCACGCCCGGGTACCATCTTCTGCCCGGCCCTGATGGCCGCGGGTTCTGACATGTGTGCAAAGTTTCAGGAGTTTTTGAGCATGTTAAGGCCTCCAAAAGTGTCAAAAAGGTAGTAAAAAAATAATTAGAAGAAGAATAATAATAATAAATAATCCTTAGGAAAACAATAGGGCCTTCGCCCTTAGGGCTTGGGCCCTAATAATAATAATAAATAATCCTTAGGAAAACAATAGGGCCTTCGCCCTTAGGGCTTGGGCCCTAATAATAATAAATAATCCTTAGGAAAACAATAGGGCCTTCGCCCTTAGGGCTTGGGCCCTAATAATCCTTAGGAAAACAATAGGGCCTTCGCCCTTAGGGCTTGGGCCCTAATAATAATAATAATAATAATAATAAATAATCCTTAGGAAAACAATAGGGCCTTCGCCCTTTGGGCTTGGGCCCTAAAAATATAGCTGCGAGCAGCGATTACGGGCCCAAGCCGGTGGCACCGCAACCCTGGTGCACCAGGGTGGCGGTACCGCCGGCTTTGGCCCTTCATCGCTGCTCGCAGCTATATTTATATATATAATATATATATATATATATATATATATATATAATATATATATATATATATAATATATATATATATATATATAATATTATATATATATATATAAAGCCGGTGGCATCGCCACCCTGGTGCCTTTAGGGTTATTGTGCACGACGTGACACAAAATATCTGCTCGCTATCTGCCGAACGGGTCTGGTAGTCCCGCTTCAGCACTGATGATGTTGTAGAAATAGTGTGCTCTGGTTGGTCTGGATTATTCGGGATTTTTTATTTTATACAGAAATAAGTTATTTATAATTCAGATGAGAATAAAGTTAGTGTTGATTAAAATGAAGGAAAACAAATATATTGATCTGAAATATAGCACATTCATTTTACATTTATTTAGGTTCAATTACCAAACATACAATCTTAATTTAATTTAAAGCAAACAATACATTTGAAATACATGGGTTGTATGCACATTTTTTTTTATAAAAAATATATATATATCCAAAAAGACAAGGCTTAAAAACTCACTGTAACAGACACAATCTCTCTCTCTCACACACACACACACACACACACACACACACACAAAACACACACACACACACACACACACACACAACACACACACACACACACACACCACACACAGAACACACACACACAGAATTCATATTTTACTGTTCATTCGTAATTTGTAAAAAAAAACAACGCTAAAATATCTATTTAGGAGTCTTAGACCTTTCCAACGATATATAGTTTGTCATGACTAGATTAGGATTTAATAGTAATATAGTGAAGTAAATTTAGTTTGCCCGTATACGGGCAAGTGACAGTTAAGGGGTTAACCCCTTAACTGTCACTTGCCCGTATACGGGCAAACTAAATTTACTTCACTATATTACTATTAAATCCTAATCTAGTCATGACAAACTATATATCGTTGGAAAGGTCTAAGACTCCTAAATAGATATTTTAGCGTTGTTTTTTTTTACAAATTACGAATGAACAGTAAAATATGAATTTATGACAAGAGTGCGCCTCAAAAAATCGACGTCATTACAGGATTTCTGACCTTTGTCACAAAAAGTTGACACACACACTTTTAATAATTGAAACTTTGGTTTTTAGTGCTAAAAGTTCATAATAAAACATAATCTAGTATTTTTCAATAAAAAAAGATAAAATTATATTTTAAAAAGTAAAGTAAGAAGTATATTTATATATATATATTTATATTATTATTATATCACATATTTTAGTAGTTATCATAAATTAGGTATCATTTGAAAGCTTACGAACTCAGAATTCATCCTGTGAAAACCGTTTTGAAATTGGACGTTGCGTTACCATAGAAACGGTATTTTTTATTAGGCCCCTCCCCTTTTGGGCATCATCTTTCATTATTTATTATCAAAACTTTTTCTAATCTTGACAAAACACATATTGTCAGAAAGGTCTGAGTCTCAAGGTTCCATATTTAGTGGCAGAAGTGATATTTGGATAGAAATTTATTAATTTGTTATGGCAGAATGCATACAATTAAATTCAATGGAATTCAATGGCACCCGGTGGCTATTTTTGGTATAACGCCTAAACAAAATCTCATGGGAACTTCAATTTTCACTTCAAGTGACTTCAACTTCAAGAGAGAGAGAGAGAGAGAGAGAAAATGACATTTTAGATAATAGTAACTATTAAAAGATACTAGTACTTATTCATTAGCTACTAATACGTATTCAAAAGAATATCTAAAGAATAAGCACTAGTATCTAAAGAATAAGCACTAGTCGCTAATGAATAAGTACTAGTACTTAATGGAATAGATACTAGTATCGAAAAAATAAGTACTAGTAGCATGAAAATAGAGACTAGTAGGTTAAAATGATTAAATGTTAAAACGGCTTGCCATATTGGCTCAGAGCATCAAAAGCATCAAACAAGAATATTAAAGTTTGATGCGTTGCCACGGCAACAGTATCTAAGATATCAATAATCCTTTCTCAGGTCTACATCTGCCGTGTGTTTACATTATACACATAAAGTTTGAAGCAAATTGGGTAAAAATAAGAGGGTGATTTCAAAGCATTTAGGAAGTGACACACTTCCTGCTGCCAGTTGGTGGCGCTATAACTTTGACTCACAATAGTCACATCCATGTCATCGGACTCTTACAACGAACACACTGCTGAAGCTTCATCAAGATCAGTTAATGTATGCAGAAGTTATAACACACTTCCTGTTTCACGTTTCTCGCCATAATTTCGTTTCCTCGCCACGGCCAAACCGTTCGAGATATCAAAAATCCCCTGGCAATTTTTCATCCTCAATGTCTTGACTTCATGCACACCGAGTTTCGTGCCGTGTGTTTCAATTCTCTAGGAGGAGTGTTTCACATTCCATTGCATGCGTTTTCCAAACAACCCTTAATAGCCGACTTCCTGTTGGGCTGGGGTAAAAAGTAAGAGTGCGAAGTATATATGAAACGATGAGATCTACATGTGTACCGAGTTTCATATTATTACATGCAAGCGTGTTTGATTTATGGACCATGTTTTCGGACCCCGTTCCAGGGGGCGCTGTCGAGCCCCCCTGCCACGCCCGGGTACCATCTTCAGCCCGGCCCTGATGGCCGCGGGTTCTGACATGTGTGCAAAGTTTCAGGAGTTTTTGAGCATGTTAAGGCCTCCAAAAGTGTCCAAAAGGTAGTAAAAAAATAATTAGAAGAAATATAGCTGCGAGCAGCGATTACGGGCCCAAGTCGGTGGCACCGCAACCCTGGTGCACCAGGGTGGCGGTACCGCCGGCTTTGGCCCTTCATCGCTGCTCGCAGCTATATTTATATATATTATATATATATAATATATATATATATATATATATATATATATATATTATATATATATATATATATATATAATATATATAAGCCGTGGCACCGCCACCTTGGTGCCTTTAGGGTTATTGTGCATGACGTGACACAAAATATCAAAATATCTGCTCGCTATCTGGCCAACGGCTCTGGTAGTTCCACCTCTGATGATGTTGTAGAAATAGTGCACTCTGGTTGGTCTGGATTATTCTGGATTTTTTATTTTATACAGAAATAAGTTATTTATAATTCAGATGAGAATAAAGTTAGTGTTGATTAAAATGAAGGGAAACAAACATATTGATCTGAAATATAGCACAGTAATTTAAAATTCATGTAGGTTCAATTACCAAACATACAATCGTAAATTAAAGCAAACAATACATTTAAAATATATGGGTTGTAGCCTATGCATATTTTGTAATAAAAAAAGATAGCACACGATGCAAGATGCCTGTTGTCCTCCAGCAAAACAAACGAGGCAGCTACATCGTTCATCGTCTCGTTCGTCAAACTGAACTATAATACATATAAAAGTCTTTTTTGTTTTTTTGTCATTTAGGACACTTTTATTCATATACACACACATACAAGTGTATGCATTCATGCACGCACACACCACATGATACGTTAAAGAGTAGCCTACCTCCATCCGCCTCCCTAGTTTCATTAAAAATCATCCCCAATCTCCTCTTCTGCTCCACTTCTTTCGCCATGTATTTGTTCGTTTCTTTTATTATTTTATGCAATCCAAAACACTCCACGTTAACCTGCCGCGTTTCGTATCTCCAGAGCCTGTCTAACTTGTCCGCTTGTCCGGCACAAATGGATTTTTGAAGGACAAGTAAAAGAGAATTTTACTTGCCCGAACGTACAAGTCAAGTAGCCTGATTAGAGCATCAATAACAAACAAAATACATAACTAGGGAATCACTAAACCGAGAGAATGATTCTGATTTTATTACATTTATTGTATGTTGTTGCGATCGATTGTGGATAATAAATAGGTTGCGCTGTTGACGCTCGCGCAGCCACTCAAGGAGAAATCTATATGAGCGCAGCACACACACACACACACACACACACACACACACACAACACACACACACACACACACACACACACACACACACACACACACACACACACACACACACACACACACACACACACCTCAGTTAACAACATACTGTAACTGCCTCTAAAAATCTAAATGTGGAGTTTCTATATTTTAACATATGTGTTAAGCAGCCTCAATTCTTTTTCCTGAATACCATATCAAAATGTGACATTAATTTCCTACAACAGTTCAATAAACAGTTACAATTTAGTCACTTACAGTTTAGATGTAATATTGGCTGTTTTTCTTCTGTTCCAGCAGCGAAAATAGTTCCAAACAAAATCACAGCAGAACCACGGCACATCTCGCAGGAACACTCATTGTTTTCATTACTGAATGATTCAGCATTTTGACTCGAATCGGTTCAGTTGAGTCAAAGATTCAATGACCCATTCTTAAACATCTGTCTCATTCTTGAATGAATCAACCGTTTATACGAATCGTTTGAATGAATGAATACATGACTCACTCATTAATACGGCCGCCTGCCGCCACCTATTGGCAGTTTAGTGTTATGTTTATAAGTAGCCTAGTATACTTCTTTCCACTGTTTCTTATTTGTACATTTAAATCAATTTCATAACATTATTTTATGCAATTGTAATTTTTCAGTGTAAATGATTTAATTTGATCAGCCCTACCTAGGGTAACAGTAGCCTATGCTTCATCTTTCATTTTAAATTCCTAAATTTGATCAATAATCAATATTTATAACAGTCTGTTTTATTTTGAGCCTTGAATTGGACTCTCAAGGGTTGGCTTTCTAAATATGTATGTGTTATCATGTGTCTATTCAGAATGACTTATGAGCAGAAACCTTTTATATTTGGATATGTCAGGAATGCATCACTAGCCAAAATTGGGGATGACTAGAAAGGGCAAATAAGCTTTAAAATCAAGAGAACAATAGGACACAATTTGACACAAGAGGGCAGTATAGCCCTATTTATGATTTTGAGTTTCACCCGAAGAGATTCTAAAAGAATGGTAAAGTTTGATGTGTTGCCACGGCTACAGTATCTAAGATATCAATAATCCTTTCACAGGTCTACATCTGCCGTGTGTTTACATTATACACATAAAGTTTGAAGCAAATTGGGTAAAAATAAGAGGGTGATTTCAAAGCATTTAGGAAGTGACACACTTCCTGCTGCCAGTTGGTGGCGCTATAACTTTGACTCACAATAGTCGCATCCATGTGATCGGGCTCTTACAGCGAACACACTGCTGAAGTTTCATCAAGATCAGTTAATGTATGCAGAAGTTATAACACACTTCCTGTTTTCATTATTCGCCATAAATTCGTTTCCTCGCCACGGCCAAACCGTTCGAGATATCAAAAATCCCCTGGCAATTTTTCATCCTCAATGTCTTGACTTCGTGCACACCGAGTTTCGTGGCGATTGGTTGAATTCTCTAGGATTAGTATATCGAATTCCAGGGGCATACGCTTCCAAACAAACGATAATAGCCGACTTCCTGTTGGGCTGGGGTAAAAAGTAAAAGTACAAAGGATATATGAACCGATGAGATCTATATGTGTAGCGAGTTTCATATTATTACATGCAAGCGTGTTTGATTTATGGACCAATATTTTGGACCCCGTTCCAGGGGGCGCTGTCGAGCCCCCCTGCCACGCCCGGATACCAGCTTCAGCCCGGCCCTGATGGCCACGTGTTCTGACCCGTGTGCAAAGTTTCAAGAGTTTTTGAGCACGTTAAGGGCCCCAAAAGTGCGCTGAGAGTCTCAAAAGCATCCAAAAATAATATTAAAGTTTGATGCGTTGTCACGGCAACAGTATCTAAGATATCAATAATCCTTTCTCAGGTCTACATCTGCCGTGTGTTTACATTATACACATAAAGTTTGAAGCAAATCGGGTAAAAATAAGAGGGTGATTTCAAAGCATTTAGGAAGTGACACACTTCCTGCTGCCAGTTGGTGGCGCTATAACTTTGACTCACAATAGTCGCATCCATGTGATCGGGCTCTTACAGCGAACACACTGCTGAAGTTTCATCAAGATCAGTTAATGTATGCTGAAGTTATAACACACTTCCTGTTTTCATTATTCGCCATAAATTCGTTTCCTCGCCACGGCCAAACCGTTCGAGATATCAAAAATCCCCTGGCAATTTTTCATCCTCAATGTCTTGACTTCGTGCACACCGAGTTTCGTGGCGATTGGTTGAATTCTCTAGGATTAGTATATTGAATTCCAGGGGCATACGCTTCCAAACAAACGATAATAGCCGACTTCCTGTTGGGCTGGGGTAAAAAGTAAAAGTACAAAGGATATATGAACCGATGAGATCTATATGTGTAGCGAGTTTCATATTATTACATGCAAGCGTGTTTGATTTATGGACCAAGATTTCGGACCCCGTTCCAGGGGGCGCTGTCGAGCCCCCCTGCCACGCCCGGGTACCAGCTTCAGCCCGGCCCTGATGGCCGCGGTTTCTGACCCGTGTGCAAAGTTTCAAGAGTTTTTGAGCATGTTAAGGGCCCCAAAAGTGCGCTAAGAATCTCAAAAGTATCCAAAAAGAATATTAAAGTTTGATGCGTTGTCACGGCAACAGCATCTAAGATATCAACAATCCTTTCACAGGTCTACATCTGGCGTGTGTCTACATTATACACATCAAGTTTGAAGCAAATCGGGTAAAGCCTGTTTGATTTATGGACCAAGTTTTCGGACCCCGTTCCAGGGGGCGCTGTCGAGCCCCCCTGCCACGCCCGGGTACCAGCTTCAGCCTGGCCCTGATGGCCGCGGGTTTTGTCCTGTGTGCAAAGTTTCAAGAGTTTTCGAGCACGTTAAGAACCCCAAAAGTGCCCGAAAGCATAAAAAAGCATGAAAAAGCTTAAAAAAAGGAATATTAATGTTTGATGCATTGCCATGGCAACAGTGTCTAAGATATCAATAATCCTTTCACAGGTCTACATCTGGCATGTGTCTACATTATGCACATGAAGTTTGAAGCAAATCGGGTAAAATAAGAGTGTGATTTAAAAGCATTTTGGAAGTGACACACTTCCTGCTGCCAGTTGGTGGCGCTATAACTTTGACTCACAATAGTCACATCCATGTGATCGGGCTCTTACAACGAACACACTGCTGAAGTTTCATCAAGATTAGTTAATGTATGCAGTAGTTATAACACACTTCCTGTTTCACGTTTCTCGCCATAATTTCGTTTCCTCGCCACGGCCAAACCGTTCGAGATATCAAAAATCCCCTGGCAATTTTTCATCCTCACTGTCTTGACTTCATGCACACCGAGTTTCGTGCCGTGTGTTTGAATTCTCTAGGAGGAGTGTTTCACATTCCATTGCATGCGTTTTCCAAACAACCCTTAATAGCCGACTTCCTGTTGGGCTGGGGTAAAAAGTAAGAGTGCGAAGTATATATGAAACGATGAGATCTACATGTGTACCGAGTTTCATATTATTACATGCAAGCGTGTTTGATTTATGGACCATGTTTTCGGACCCCGTTCCAGGGGCGCTGTCGAGCCCCCCTGCCACGCCCGGGTACCATCTTCAGCCCGGCCCTGATGGCCGCGGGTTCTGACATGTGTGCAAAGTTTCAGGAGTTTTTGAGCATGTTAAGGCCTCCAAAAGTGTCCAAAAGGTAGAAGAAAAAAAAAAAAATAATAATAATAATAATAACAATAATAATAATAATAATAATAAATAATCCTTAGGAAAACAATAGGGCCTTCTCCCTTTGGGCTTGGGCCCTAATAATAAATAATCCTTAGGAAAACAATAGGGCCTTCGCCCTTAGGGTTTGGGGCCCTAATAATAAATAATCCTTAGGAAAACAATAGGGCCTTCGCCCTTAGGGCTTGGGCCCTAATAAACAGAGCAATTCCAAGAGGGTCCTCACACCATCGGTGCTCGGGCCCTAATAAACAGAGCAATTCCAAGAGGGTCCTCACACCATCGGTGCTCGGGCCCTAAAAAAAAGTAGCCTACCACGGATTCTAAGCAGATCGCATGCTAATGACTGAAAGAAACTGTTGCGTGTTGCATAAACGTTACTATGCTACTAAGTAGGCCTGTTGGCTATATCTTTAGCGGCCAGTCTTTTACCCTCAATGACAGCGAAGGGACCGTGGAAGCCAGCCCTCTTCCCTTCCCTCCTCGCCTTCTCTACTGTCGGCCACAGAAGGGTCCTTGCATCCTTGTCTTTCTGCGAGAGATCCTCGAATATCTTAATCTTCTTCTCCCTGAGCAAGTCGGAGGTTTTGGCGTCTTTCCAAACTGTGTCCTGCTGGGAACGCGATGAGAACAGGACAATTATGCGACGGGAGGATTTTTCCGCAGCAGAACGAGGCCCCAGTCGATGAGCGATGTCAATTCCATGGTGCAGATCAGCAGCGATGCTTGGGGAAACCTGGCTAAAGAGGTCGATGATCATCTGCTTCACGTTCTCTCCTGATTTCTCCGTAATACCAGCAACACGCAGATTCCACCTTCTCTTGTAAGCATCCAAATCGTTACATCGATCACGAAGTTCGACGTTTTCTTTCTCCAGATTTCCGATTTTCCTTTGCATTTCCTCAGATTTTTCATTCAAACACTTAACCTGTTCTCCTTGGAATTCGAGAGAGCGGATTATCTGTTTAATAGAGTTCGAGTTCTCAATGACTGTCTTTTCAACTCCTTGAATTCGGCGCAAAGTCTCTTCGTGCATGGCTTCCATTCTCTGCATGAATCTCACTAGCACAGTATCACTCACCCCTGGACTATCAGAACTCGGTTTGCTTTTTTGGCGGGAATGGGTTCAGGTGTATCGGGTAAAGGTACGAAACCACCAGACTGTCCAGCAACTGTCTCCATATCAGTGCTTAGAGTTCTCCTTGCATAACTGTGCATTGCAAGATGAGTTTCTTCTTTTCTTCCATATTCTCAATCCAGCGCAGCAGTTGTAAGCACGTGCGTTGATAAACTAACTAGCTAGAAAATGCGTCTGCAAAGCTTAACAGCTTTAAGTCTGTTAAAGTGCGGCTATTCTAATTTATTTCTGAACATAATAAGTTTAAAAATAAAACCGGGATTTGAGCAAAGGTTTTAAGAGCTACAGCAAAACCGTCTTCTCACGACGCCATCTTGGCCTCGCCTCCCCGGTTAGAAATGTGTCCGAGAGCGGTCCGCCTTGCTCTGATGTCATGCTGACGTGTGTCAAAAAGCTCTCGCGATCGCAAGGCGCACATGCCTATGGCGTTCCGATCTATATGAAAGGCCAAAAGGGTCAAAACGTGTGAAACTGTCGTTTAAACACGCAATTTTCGTGTTAATACGCAATTTACGCGTTAACACGTAATGTACGCGTTAACGCGTAAATTATGTGTTAACGCGTAAATTGCGTGTTAACACGTAAATTATCTGGACATTAGCACCACCTACTGGATTGGTGCTCATGCTCAAACACAGAGAACCTAACTAGATTAAGCTTTTAAATAGCAGTTTTTAATGCGAAAATACATGTTGAACAATGGCAGAACAGAATATAGGCTATAACTATATAGCCTAATAATTACAGCATAATTTAAAGGGATATTTCAGGATATAGCATTAAGCTTTGTATTAGAAAACCTGTAGTATTTTCGAATTAACGTGCTTTCCACCCTCATATCCCCCTGAGACGAGAGATTTATGTATTTTAAAAATATATATATTTTAATAATACACACAGAACAAGAGATTATGCTATATTGTTTATGCATATAAAATGTTGGATAGATTTGGAGTGCTATTAGCCTACACTCGTGACCTATCTATTCAGTTTCCTGCAAGTCATTAGGCTTGTTTGAGATGCGCCTCGCCTCCTGAAATGTAGGCGAGAGTAGGCGGCTGCAGTGAGGGGAGGAGTGAAAAAAGCACAGGCAAGACGGCCAGTTCTCGCTTCTCGCAGTGGATCAGACACCTGTGAGATCAAAGGCGGATATCGCGGGATTCACGGGATTCACGCTCGTGCACATTGTTGCTAATAAACTGGATGTAATTTAAGTTCTGTTGCTTTTATATGAAAATAAATATAATGAACAAGACACCCAAAGTACTTGTTATTTAATTCCATTCCAAATAAGTGTTTATCAATCATTTTTTCTTTAATACAGACATAGGATATGTGTGTTTTTTATATAGGCCTATAATAAAATGACATAACCCATAGAGATCGCACTGTCCGAGGGTTTGGCAATATTCACACATCATAACATATACAAAACATGATATCCGAGTTTTAAATTCAAACATTTTAAAAGAGAACAATACATCACGGTTGTTTAAACCAATCACCATTAAGCTGTGTCGTCAGCAAGTCGTTTCCCATCATGCTTTTGATCAGCGCAGTCGGTGGAGAGCAACTGCGCGCGACTGCAGAATCCGACACGTGCGGCTTGCGCTCGCGAGAGCTTTTTGACACACGTCAGCATGACATCAGAGCAAGGCGGACCGCTCTCGGACACATTTCTAACCGGCATGCATCTCGCGCTGATCAGTGGTGATCGATTCTGCGCAGATTTTGCTCATCTCAAACAAGCCTAATGTCGGCTTATGATGGCTGATGAGGTAAGCGCAGCGTAGTGCTTGGGTCACTCTATCATGAATAATTCAAATAAAATAAAGGTGTTGTGTCACGTTGACACTGCCAGTCGTAACTGTTTGTAATCATTCTAATGACTATTAATTTGGTGATGCACATTTTATTGTATTTATTCATGAGTTTGCGAACGAGCGCTTTACGTAATGGATACGATGAGCCTACGTCACCTGGCATCTTCAGTTGGGTGCGCGCCCATGATGCGCTTCGTTAATACAGAGACGGGAATCCATACATCATTCTTTCCAAATTATATATTACACTTCTTTCCCGGTAACTTAGCTTAGGCTACTTCGGGTTATAATAAACTCTGATAAACATTATTACGGTGGGTGGGTTGAAAAGAGTAATATTTTACTTTATTTAAGTTTGTCATGAGTTTGTTGCTTCGCGATTAGCGCGAAAGATATGCAATAAATCAAAATAACGTTGCAGTTGGAATCAATAAGAGTTGATGTTGTTTCAGAGTTATGAATTATATCTTCGACTTACATATTTGATCATTTAACCCCCCTGTGATATAACAGCAAGTTATAGCTAGTTATAGGCTAGATTATGTCTTAACCAATTTAATAAAAACATTTCCCCATAGATGACATTTGTATTTACAAGATAATTAAATAATCGATATCAATTATATATATATATATATATATATATATATATATATATATATATATATATATATATATATATATATATATATATATATATATATATATATATATATATATATAATATATATATATATATAAAAATTAAGTCCTTAAAAGAAAAAATGGGGATGGCACACAACTAATCAAATAAAATGACAAAATGACAGAAAATATAGAAATTGGATGCAGTTATTAGGCTTGTTCGACTTCATGCAGTTCTGCGCAGACCGATCGGCGGCTGACTTGAAACAGTGCATGCCGGTTAGAAATTTTGTCCGACTTGATGCAGCGCTGACTCCACATGACTGTGACGTATACCATCAAAGTACCGCGAGAGCGATTCGAGAGTAGCCGGAGAACTCAGCCAGCGCAGCTTCTGAAGAGCGGCTTTTTTTTTATTTATTTTTTTTTTTTTTTTTTTTTATTAATGCTGAGAACGGGAACATACAAAAGAGAAAGCATACATACATCACATAATATCAACCAAAACAATACAGGAGACAATAGCAAAAGAAAAAAAAAAAAAGATTAAGAAAAGAAAGAGGTAGGGCCATTACATCACATTAATTTTTTTCACACGAAGAGATCAAAGGCAGTACAGACTCTAACAGTTCTTATGGCTTTCATATTAGTAGATACTGAAATCACATTTATATAATTTTCTATCTCTTTTAAGAGAACAGAGAAGACAGGTTTACAGTTTGAAAATTTGCATTTGTGAATGTAAAATTTGCTTAGGAAAAGAATTAGATTAATAACAAAGCAGCCATTTTCGTTTGTGGGGTCTGAGTCAAAATACCCAAATATAATGTTTCTCATATGTATTGAGAAGCCTGGCCAAATCTTACACTTGATAAATACATCAATATCATTCCAAAGTTTCTGAGTGTAGTGACACGACCAAAATAAGTGAACCATTGTTTCATCAGAATTCAAACAAAAAGAGCATGTTATCTCAATGTCAGATTTGAATCTTTGTATAAATGTCTTAACAGGATAGAACTTGTGCATGAGCTTAAAGGAAATTTCTTTCACTTTATTTGTGAGAAAGAATTTCTGTTGTAAAGACCATATTTTTTTCCAATTAAGGTTAACAAACAAATTATTCCAAAAGGAAATAACAGGTGGAACAGAAATCAAATCCTTAAGAAATAAAGATCTTATTTTATAGTTTTTAGCTTTCGACTCAGAAAAACAGATTTGACCAACAGAAGTATCACAAGGTTTAGGAAGGGATGCAGTAGATACTGCGGAAGAGTAATTACAGTTTTTAAAAAGCATACATAAACCCGAGGGAATAGCTCCCATTACTGTAGCGAATTCTTTTGGGGTTATTGGTATTTGATATTCAGAAAGAAATTCTGAATATCTGAACAGAAGACCTTGTTTATCAAACAACTGCTCCACTAGAAATAAACCATTACTGAACCAATTCTCATAAAATAAAGACTTATTCTTGAATAAGATGTTCTTATTGTTCCAAATATAACATCTATGTGGTGAAAAATTATGTTTATAAATTAGAGCCGATGCTAAGAGAACCTGACGATGAAAGTTGGAGAGTTTGATAGGGAGTTTAGATATATCATAATTACACATTAAGAGAAAATTAATGCCACCAAGTTGTGAAAAAACAAGTTGAGGAAAAACATTCCAAATAGAAGATGGTTCGGTTAGGTACTGATTTAGCCAATTAATTTTAAATGTATTGTTGAGGGAATCAAAATCAATAAAATTCAGACCACCATTATTATAGGAGTTTAATATGACTGACTTTCTCATATAATGAGGCTTATTTTTCCATAAGAATTTTATTAAAATCTCATTAATTAATTTAGAGGTGGGCTTATCCACAAAAAGAGACTGGGCTGCATAGGCCAAACGAGACAGACCCTCTGCCTTAGTGAGCAGTGTTCTGCCTTTTAAGGACAGATCCCTCTGTAAACAGCAATTGCATCTTTTTTGAGTCTTAGTAATAATAGGTTTGAAGTTTACTGAACATCTACAATCATCTTTAGTAATTTGTATACCTAAATATGTTACCTTATTTTTAACAGTAATATTCTCAATTGAAGTAAGAGAGCTATTTTTAATGGAAAGCAATTCACATTTATTAAAATTTAGATTTAATCCAGAGGCTTCAGAAAAGGGCTGAAGAATACTCAAAGCCACTGGAACTTGTGAAGAATCATTTAAAAATAAAGCTGTATCATCCGCTAATTGACTCATTTTTATCTCAGTGTTACCAATTGTGATACCCTTTAAAGAACTACCATTTATATGTACGCTAAGGAAATGTGTTGCAATTAAAAATAAGTAAGGGGAAACTGGACATCCTTGTCTAACTCCTCGTTTTAAAAAGAATCTAGGTGAAGTACCGTTGCTTAGCTTAATTGAGCTATTTCCATTTATGTAAAGCAATTGGACCATCCTGCAAAAGGAGTCGCCAAAGCCAATTTTTCGAAGAGCCTGAAATAAAAATTTGTGTTCCAATGTGTCGAAGGCTTTGTAATAATCTATCAATGAAGCCATCATTGTCAATTAATTCTGAATAGTCTAACATATCTAGTACTAACCGTATATTATTAGAAATGTGTCTTTTCTGCATAAATCCTGACTGCGTTTCGTCAATTATAGAGTTTAAAACATATTTTAGTCTTTTTGCTAGGACTGCAGCTATTATTTTATAATCATTATTTAACAGTGTAATTGGGCGCCAATTGTCTAATAGGAGGGGATCTTTATTTAATTTTGGTATAAGAGTTATTAATCCTTGACATAATGTGGCTGGAAATAATGCTTTTTCTATACTTTCCTCAAATACCTTTAACAAGATAACACAGTCTCATCCCAATAAGTCATATATTGACGTCTTGGGACGTCTTTTGACCATACGTCAATATCCGCCTTTTTAGGGTACCCTTAAACGTCGGTTATATGACGATCCTGGGACGTCATACAACTGACGCTTTACCTTTAACGTCAGTTAGGTGACGGGGTAGGTTTAGGGGTAGGTTTAGGTCTGGGGTAGAGTTAGGATCCGATAACGTCATCTAACCGACGTTTAAGGGTACCCTAAAAAGGCGGATATTGACGTATGGTCAAAAGACGTCCCAAGACGTCAGTATATGACTTCTTGGGATGAGACTGCGCTGAACAAGAATGGTGCAATACTAAGATTAAATAGCTTGTAAAATTCTGAGCTCAGTCCGTCTGTTCCGGGAGATTTGTTGGCTTTTAAACAGTTAATAGCTTCCTCTATCTCCTTCAATGTGGGAGAGGCGTCACAAAATTGCTTATCTAAATCACTTAACTGGTTTATATTAGGTAATGATTCAAAGAAATCATTCATATGTTGTTGGGAAAATTTAGAAGTATACAAATCACTGTAAAATTTGGCACAGAACTTTGCGATACTTTTAGGGTCATCACTAATATTATCGTTAATCCTTAGTTTTTGAATTTGGTTGTTTTTAGCTTGCTGTCTTTCCAATCTGAAAAAATATGCAGAGTTTTGTTCACCCTCTTCAAGCCATTTTCTGCGCGATCTAATAAATGCCCCTTCAGCTTTATGTTTATATATGTTGTCTAATTTGCACTGTAATTCAGTCAATTCTGCTTTTTCACAAACAAGTAAATCATCCACATTTTTAGAGAGAAGATTGGCGATTTTACATATAATGGAGTTTTCATTCCAGAATGTTTTTTTCTTTTTTGCCAAATCAGTACTAAATTTCCTAAGGTATTTGCCAACTTCATATTTAGTAAATTCCCAGTTGCTGCTGTAACTATTCTCCTCTCTTGCTTTACTCCAATTTTTGTGAATTATCTTATTAATTTCATATTTTACTTCACTGTAAGACAGAATGGAGTTGTTAAGTTTCCAGTAAGAAGAGAATCCATGCACATTATCAGAGGCAAGAAAATGGGTACTAATAAAGATACTTTTGTGGTCAGAAAGTGGTGATGGCAAAATATCAGTAGAGGTATTGCATAATTCTTTAGAGATAAGCCACATGTCAATTCGAGACTGGGAGGAGAGTGAGTTAATACTCCATGTGAACATCTTTTGAGAGGGATGTGACACTCTCCAACTATCAATCAAAGAGAATCTTTGCATAAACGTTTTTAAGTATAAACTAGTATTGTCAGGGAGTTTTGGAGGCCATCTGTCTAAGCTGCCATCTAAGGCAACATTAAAATCTCCACCAAAGATAAGCATGGAATTTGGATATTTAGTTAATAATTTTAACACATGTTCCTCTAAATGACTAATAAAGGCTTCATTTTCTTTCTGCTGATTACAGCCATAAACACAAACAAGAATACACGTGAAGTTTGAAATTTCAGTGACGAGACAGATATAACGTCCACCTAAATCGCTTACATTAAGTAACACCTTCCCTTTAAACTGATTTTTTAAGATGCATACACCAGCTGAATGGGCATGAGACATCCATATGTCCAGTCCCCATTGTGACCTCCAGAAATTATGATCCTCTACAGTTGAGTGACATTCTTGGATGAAACAAAAGTCTGATTTAAATTGTTTGAGATATAAGAAAATAGCCTTTCGCTTAGTAGGATTTCTTAGCCCCCTAGCATTTAAAGAAACAACAGATAAAGACATGAAGTAAAAGAAAGGAAATTGAAGAGAAAGAAAACAAATAAAATTGAATATACCTAGATAAGCGAAACTTATCTTAACTTATCTTAGTAACTTTTTATAAGAAACTTTAAACGGTCAAGAAATGGGCATTAGGAAGAGAACCGCAACTCAAATAATATGAAGATATTGAAATACAGTATGAAATTCCAATTAAGTAAAACTTTAAATGAAATTTGAGAACATAAATATAATACCAGATCGACTAGGTCATTGAGACTATATTGTATTATACAAGCCAGACAACAAGTGTCTGACGCATACTAGAACGTCTCTCAATATACATAAGAGAAACCGTAACACGTTCTAAAATAGAACTATTTGAACCACGTGAAAAGGCAGCATTTTAAATGTCTTACAAAATCAAGATTGTAGTACCGTCAGATGAGTCTTCGGTGTCCTGAGAAGAGCTGTAGACTGATGATAGTCCAGAACATCGAAGCCAGTCAGTCAAGAGGATGGAAGCAAAATTAAAGTTAGGAGACGATAAGGATAAACGAGAAACTCAGTCAGGACTCGGGAGGGAATATCTCAGATCCCTCTACAAAAGCTCTTCCACCCACAAAGTGAGCTCGCTTGTTCTCTTTTCTCGCCTTTTCCACGACGGGCCATAGTTTGTTTCTTCGTTCTCTATCCGCTGGAGACAGATCCTCGGAAATTTTCAGGTTGTTGTTTTTAAGAAAAATTGAATCTTTAGCAGCACGCCAGACCGCGTCGCGTTGAAAACGGGAGGTAAACTGGACGATGATTCCTCTGGGCTTGCTGTCGTTCATCCGTTTGCGACCCAAGCGATGAACGGTGTCCACGGCATCCTTGAGTTTGTCTTTCGCGTCTGGCAGAAGGTGCTGGCAAACGTCGATGATCTTATTACGGACATCTTCCCGTTCACTTTCAGGTACCCCGTGAACTCTGAGACTCCATCGACGTGAGTAAGCCTCAAGGTGCAGAAGCCGTTTCTCCTGTTCATGTGAGTTAAACTCGACTCTTTTGGCTATTGACTCAGTCGCGCCGATTTTGACTTTCAAATCTTTCACTTCGGCACTCATAAAGTCAATAACATCTTTCACTCCAGAAATCTGCCTGGTATTTTCATTAATCGTTTCTTTCATACTAGCGATCACACGTGAGTTTTCCCCTACCATCTTTTCCAAAGCATCCGAACGATTATTAATCAGCCTCGAAAGCTCCCCGAGTTGTGAAAGGATGGCAGTTGTGTCAGCACTCTCGGTCTTGCGTTGTTTGATGGCAGGGGATTTACACGGGGTTTCTGGAAGACAGGGAAATTCTTCCTCACACAGCATGAATTCTGCGGAGACAGTGGCGTCGTGGTTCAGGTAGTCATGCATGTTGTCCATCAGAAGTTCTTGGTGAGCTTGACGTGTTTCATTAACCGTTTTGTTAGCATTAGCAGCAGCTTGAGGTCCGTTCCTACTTTTTCTTTTTTCGGATTTCCCCATTTTGACAGTCAATGCAACGACTAGTTAAATGTGATCTGGTACAAATTATCTGTTCAAAAGCCTTTCTTACTGCATTACAAACTAAATTAAACAGTTGAGTTTGCGGAGCTCCTCAAAACGTGACTGATCAGAGCGCCATCTTGGATCACCCCCCTTCTGAAGAGCGGCTGCTCTGGGCTGCACGAGCTCTGATGACGACACAGCTGTTCCACGATTCGCCGGATTCACCGTATGACAACGATCACGTGCGTTTCGTGTTTATTCTCACACCTTCAGTTCCACTAAATCTCATAAATCTGTTTTTTTATAACAGTAAACACTCGTTTCATGTAGTCGGGATGTATTGTGTTATGTTTATCAAAATAAAACTGATTAAAAAACGTTGATTCCACTTCATTAATAGTAGCTGTAGGCTTATGTTGAACTTTATTCTTGTTCAAACAGACGCTGTATGAAGCACTACATAAAATATTAATGAAAATGTCTCTGAAACATCTGTGTATTTTGCAAATATTGCACTTATTTCACTTCAGCTGTGGTAAAGTATACAAACACCACGTGAGCGTTCACTACGGGAACCAGAAAGTGTCCGACTTCACGTCTCCGTTTGCAGCTCCTCCCCGCCTGCACGCGGCTACTCTCGCCGATCGCTTACATCCAGCCGCAGCCGATGTCGAACACACCTGGCTATTATAACTTCATTATAAAGCCTACTGAATAATACCATAAATACGTAAATAGACGGATGACAGACAGATCCTTACAAATAAAGGGTAACCCATAGTTTTACTATAGTAAAATAACAATATTTGTTTTAAAATAAAAATTGGTCTCAGGTGGTGGCCGACAGTGCGGTAAGGGTGAGAGTGCGCGCGCGACCAGTTAACATGCGCCATATGTCTCAAGAGCTGCAGATCAAAGCAGGAGGAGGACAAGAAAGAGTAAGGTGTGGATAATGTTGTCAAGGCTGGATCTGGATTTTCCCTTTGCCTGCTATTGTCTGTGATGGTGTGGACAAAGTCCTCCAGTCGGACCTGACATGAAGACGTGATACTGAAGCAGAATCAATATCTCTCACTGACCTTGATTATGCAGTTGCACAACTCATCTGAGTGACTGTAACAATCTGAACAAAAACAATTAAAAAAAAATGTTGCTGTAGGCTATAGTCCAAGTAATGAAACAAAATCATTATGCAGCCAAACAATTCCTATTGGTTATAACCTTATTTGCTTTGATTATGATTGGTTAATCTGTCTGTCATTCATTAAACTGGCCAATAAAACTGTGCGCGCTTATTTAATTTTGAAAATATGACCGTTATCCTGACCGTCTTTCTGATTCGCGAGACTGGCCAAGAGAAGAGAAGAGCACGAAAAAGAAGGTCTGCGAGGGCGCTGGACCCAAAAGGTAAGTCTGATTTCACAAATATACGCAAGGTCATGAGTTAAATGCATGTCAGTGCTTGGAAAATTGTAAATGCAGTTTGTTGAATGAATTTCCTAACTCGATATTCAGGAAATGCTTTTCCACATTTGTGTCGCGGAGGCCTAAGTTACTTTTACAGATGTCGATTAGGCCTACGTACTCGTGCCGCTTCAGTGTCGTTTTGTGCTTTTGCGGTTGCTACGTCGATTTTCAGGGAGAAGACATAAGTGTGTACACAGATAAAAAAAAACTCAGGAAACAAAAGTGTAAGGTTCGATAAGCTATACATTTTTCCGTTTAACAGTCCTCGTCATTACTGTCCATTCACGGTAATATCGCGAGATTGGAAGCGAGAATGGCCAAGGGAAAGAATGAAAGAGATGGGCGATATGGAAAACAATATCCAATCGAGTTTATTTTATTACATTTTTTAAATATGATTCACAATATTATCACGATTCTTTTTCATGTTAGTTTTACTGTTTTGCAAGTTGTCTGAGCAATTAATAGTTTAATTAGACTAATGTTGGCCGATGTTTTCATAACATGATATCGTCAGATTTATCTTTAACAATTATAGAGACATCAGAGGCAGTGGTAGAAAATAACTTATTTATTGCTATTTAAATTGAAATAACTGAACCTACACTGATAAAAATACAAATTGTACAAGAAAATTACAATTGGCATTTAGAGGCTTCTGCATCTGAACTCTTCATATATATATATATATATATATATATATATATATATATATATATATATATATATATATATATATATATATATATATATATATGGCATGTGATGTCACACCATTATTTACATATTTATGATGACATTATATTTTCTGTTGTGATACATAAAACAAGTATAAATAGTAAACACGGCCCATTAATAAAGGATACATTGTGTTAACCAGGATACATTGTGTTAACCTCTCTTACTATACTCAAATCCTGATTTATAGGCTATAATCGTGTCATTGTCTAATAAAAATTAGTATACATCTAACTCACACTTAAAGCAACTGTGTGGTGGTTTTGGCTAGTACCGTTTTATTTCATTCAGCACACTTTTTGCGTCTGAGTAACAAACTCTGAGCATATTATTAACAGACGAGTTTTGTTCATGTTTAAAAGTCTGCATTACATCTAGTGCGGCTCATTGCACAGAGTATGTGCCTTTTGTAGAATTTTAAACCTACATGTATTTTTATAATTGCACTGTAAAAGGGTTAGTTACTGCTAATAAAATACTGTAAGCAAATTAGTCATCACTACCGGTAAGTTAATGTGTGTGTCTCATAGCAACTAAAATGTACTTTTACTTTAGTTATTTTAACTTTTAATTTTGTGATTTTAATGCTTTAAAGAGCAATTTTAGATTGTAATGTCCTGCTATCTATTCTGCTAACTATAAAAGGTAACTATTCACAGAAAAAATCTGTAAAATATTACTTAGTATTTTATGTAAAATTACACATAACCCTGTAAAAATACAGAAAATTTCCTTTAAAAAAAACGCAAAATTCATGTAAACCAAAATACAAGCAATTACCTGTAAATTTAATGGTGGACCTTTAAATTACAGCAAATATCAGTAAAATAACAGGCATTCACTGTATAATGACAAAACGGCAAAATTCTGTAAAAAAAAACAGACTTTTACCTGTAAATTTACATTTTTTTTCTTACAGTGCAGGTGGGACAAATAAACCAATGATCAGATAACAAGGGGGAGGGACCAGACAATGACAAGAGCACATGGCCCAACATAAAAAAACACTCATGTGCATCACAAAGACAGGACAGACATGTGATAAATCTATGCAGCCTAATATTGAATTATTGAAGTCGATAATGTATTATGTGAATGCTAGGTCAAAGAGATGTGTTTTTAGTCTAGCTTTGAACTGACAGAGTGTGTCTGCTTCCCGGACAATGGTAGGAAGACTGTTCCAAAGTTTTGGTGCTAAATAAGAAAAGGATCTACCGCCAGCAGTTGATTTTGATATTCTAGGTGTAACAATTCAATGTGTTTGAGTTCTGTTTTTGTGATCTTGGTTTCCCCTGTCTTTGTGGTTTTTGGTTTAGCCCTGTTAAGTTTTCCCGCTCCTCGTTTGTGTTCAGTTTCATCACCTGTGTTCTGTTAATTATTCAATCATTCCATGTGTATTTAAGCCCTGTGTTTTCTCCCAGTGTTTGTCGATCGTCGTCTATGTGTGGTTGTGTGTAAACCCTGAAGCCCTGGAGTTTTGTTCTTGTTTCATTTTGGAAAGTTTCATTTTGTTATTAAAACTCTTATATTGAAGATTCCGTGTCCTCGTCTTCGGCAATCCTGCACACCAACCGTGACAGAACGATCGACCTACAACAAAAGATGGAAGGCTGGAAGCAGGCCTTCATGGGAACCCGGATGGCCGTATTTCGCGGGACCCGTGGAGGTCGTAGAAGGGGATGTGATCGAGTTCTGGTGGTCCCGAGTCCAGTATGGCCTGAGCCCATCGCATGCCCGCCAAAGCCTGAGCCCATGGCATGCCCGTCAGAGCCTGACCCTTTTGACGACCTACCTGAGCTTCTTCCCCCAGAGCCTTCACAGCTGGTCCCGTCCAGCCCAGTCAAGCCTTCACCGCTGGTCCCGTCCAGTCCAGTCAAGCCTTCACCGCTGGTCCCGTCCAGCCCAATCAAGCCTTCACCGCTGGTCCCGTCCAGCCCAGTCAAGCCTTCACCGCTGGTCCCGTCCAGCCCAGTCAAGCCTTCGCCGCTGGTCCCGTCCAGCCCAGTTGAGCCTTCGCCGCTGGTCCCGTCCAGCGTCCAGCCAGAGACCGTCCAGCCAGAGACCGTCCAGCCAGAGACCGTCCAGCCAGAGACCGTCCAGCCAGAGACCGTCCAGCCAGAGACCGTCCAGCCAGAGACCGTTGCCTGCCCACCAGAGTATGAAGCTAGCCCCAAGCTCCCTGATGTACTGGCCCCGTCCAGTTCCGAGTCCCATGATGTGCTGGCCCCGTCCAGTTCCGAGTCCCATGAAGCGCAAGAGCCCTTTGACCCAGAGCCAGAGCCCGTTGACCCAGCGCCAGAGCCAGAGCCCGTTGACCCAGCGCCAGAGCCAGAGCCCGTTGACCCAGCGCCAGAGCCAGAGCCCGTTGACCCAGCGCCAGAGCCAGAGCCCGTTGACCCAGCGCCAGAGCCCGTTGACCCAGCGCAAGAGCCCTTTGACCCAGAGCCAGAGCCCGTTGACCCAGCGCCAGAGCCAGAGCCCGTTGACCCAGCGCCAGAGCCAGAGCCCGTTGACCCAGCGCCAGAGCCAGAGCCCGTTGACCCAGCGCCAGAGCCAGAGCCCGTTGACCCAGCGCCAGAGCCAGAGCCCGTTGACCCAGCGCCAGAGCCAGAGCCCGTTGACCCAGCGCCAGAGCCAGAGCCCGTTGACCCAGCGCCAGAGCCAGAGCCCGTTGACCCAGCGCCAGAGCCCGTTGACCCAGCGCCAGAGCCCGTTGACCCAGCGCCAGAGCCCGTTGACCCAGACCCCCGTTGACCCAGCGTCCGTTGATGTCAAGTCTGTTCCCGTTCCTGAACCTGTCTTTCTCCCCAATAAAATATTGGGGGGGGCTATACGCCTTCGCCGTGGCCGGCCAAAGATCCACGGAGGCCGGCCAAAGATCCACGGAGGCCCCGAAAAAATAAACCGCCATGCCACCAAGTCCCACCGCCATGGCCCACACAAGGGTCCTCACCCGCCATGGCCACCCGAAGGGTCCTCACCGCCATGGCCACCCGAAGGGTCCTCACCGCCATGGCCACCCGAAGGGTCCTCACCGCCATGGCCACCCGAAGGGTCCTCACCGCCATGGCCACCCGAAGGGTCCTCACCGCCATGGCCACCTGAAGGGTCTTCACCACCACGGCCACCTGAAGGGTCCTCACCGCCTGGCCACCTGAAGAGCCTGCACCGCCATGGCCACCCGAAGGGTCCTTCACCGCCATGGCCACCCGAAGGGTCCTCACCGCCATGGCCACCCGAAGGGTCCTCACCGCCATGGCCACCCGAAGGGTCCTCACCGCCATGGCCACCCGAAGGGTCCTTCACCACCACGGCCACCCGAAGGGTCCTCACCCACACCCGGCCATTCCCACCACGCCCGAAGGGTCACGTCCAGCCACCCCACCACCACGGCCACCTGAAGGGTCTTCACCGCCGTGGCCACCTGAAGAGCCTGCACCGCCATGGCCACCCGAGGGTCCCACAGCACCGCCCTGGACGCCCGAGGGACCCACAGCTCCGCCCTGGACGCCCGAGGGTCCCACAGCTCCGCCCTGGACGCCCGAGGGTCCCACAGCTCCGCCCTGGACGCCCGAGGGTCCCACAGCTCCGCCCTGGACGCCCGAGGGTCCCACAGCTCCGCCCTGGACGCCCGAGGGTCCCACAGCTCCGCCCTGGACGCCCGAGGGTCTCACAGCTCCGCCCTGGACGCCCGAGGGTCTCACAGCTCCGCTGTGGCCACGCCCACAGCCTGCTCCGCCTTGGCCACGCCCACAGCCTGCACCGCCGTGGCCACGCCCACAGCCTGCACCGCCGTGGCCACGCCCACAGTCTGCTCCGCCCTGGCCACGCCCACAGTCTGCTCCGCCCTGGCCACGCCCACAGCCTGCTCCACCGTGGCCACGCCCACAGCCTGCTCCGCCCTGGAGGCTTCCCGGACCTGCACCATGCCCTCGTCAGCCTCCAGGGCGCCCACCCTCCCACCCCTTTGGATGTTATACGGCGCGAGGACGCGCCTTCGGGAGGGGGGAGGTACTGTAACAATTCAATGTGTTTGAGTTCTGTTTTTGTGATCTTGGTTTCCCCTGTCTTTGTGGTTTTTGGTTTAGCCCTGTTAAGTTTTCCCGCTCCTCGTTTGTGTTCAGTTTCATCACCTGTGTTCTGTTAATTATTCAATCATTCCATGTGTATTTAAGCCCTGTGTTTTCTCCCAGTGTTTGTCGATCGTCGTCTATGTGTGGTTGTGTGTAAACCCTGAAGCCCTGGAGTTTTGTTCTTGTTTCATTTTGGAAAGTTTCATTTTGTTATTAAAACTCTTATATTGAAGATTCCGTGTCCTCGTCTTCGGCAATCCTGCACACCAACCGTGACACTAGGTATTATCAACTGGCTGGAACTTTGAGATCGCAATAGACGTGAAGGACTATAATGCGTTAAGAGCTCAGTCAAGTACTGCGGAGCTAAACCATTTAGTGCTTTGTAAGTAATCAGCAATATTTTAAAATGCATACGATGTTTAATAGGCAGCCTAATATGGTCATACTTCCCGGTTCTGGTAAGAACTCGAGCTGCTGCGTTTTGAACTAGCTGTAGTTTGTTTATTAAGCGTGCAGGGCAACCACCCAGTAGAGCATTACAATAATCTAGTGTAAGAAAAAATGATGTGGACGTCGAAGATATAAAAAATGAAGTTTATTACAGCATAGCAGAGCCAAAATACACAAAGCACCTTGGGTTCACCGGCGTCAGAATGAACCCAGAACATCCAAATCTTAAACCTTTTATCCTATTACCATTTACCACTCTTAATATAAATGAAGTTGCTCTTGTTGTAAGAGCTGTGTTCTGTATGTTAATGAAGTTGAGACACCTCATTGTCTGAGAAAGTTCTCGGTGTCCCACACCCATTCCCATTCTAAAATTGATTACCATTTGTTCAGGATTTGATGACCCCAAATGGTGAAGAAATAATATAACTTCACTTCATTCATCTCTATGATAATTAAGCCATTTTGGGCATGAGCTCATTCTAAAATATATTTTGGAGTGTAATCTGGGTCGAGGCAGACTACAATTTCTTACACTAGCCTTGAGGTCATGAACGCATGAACTAATTGTTCCGCATTTTGTCAATGAGCATTTGACATAATTTAGATATATTTTTAAGATGGAAAAATGCGGTTTTACAGATACTAGAGACGTGACTCTTCAAATGAAAGATTGGTATCAAAGAGCACACCCAGGTTCCTAACTGACGACGAAGAATTAACAGAGCAGCAATCAAATTTTAGACAGTATTCTAGGTTATTACATATGGATGTTTTTGTCCAATAATTAGAATATAATAGTTTTTCAGAATTTAGTAGTAGGAAATTACTAGTCATCCAATTTTTTTATATCAGCTATGCATTCCGTTAATTTTGTGAATTGGTAAGTTTTGTTAGGTTTTGAAGAAATATACAGCTGAGTATCATCGGCATAACAGTGAAAGCTAATTCCAGGTTTCCTAATGATATCTCCTAAGGGTAGCATGTACAGAGTGAACAGCAGCGGTCCTAGTACTAAGCCTTGTGGTACACCATACTGAACTTGTGATCGATAAGACATCTCTTCATTTACTGCTACAAACTGATAACGGTCAGATAAGTATGATTTAAACCATGCTAGTGCAATTCCACTAATGCCAACATAGTTTTCTAGTCTATTTAAAAGAATGTTGTGGTCAATGGTGTCAAATGCAGCACTAAGATCAAGTAACACTAATAGAGAGATACAACCACGATCGGATGATAAGAGCAAATCATTTGTGACTCTAATGAGAGCAGTCTCAGTACTATGGTACGATCTAAATCTGGACTGAAAATCCTCGAGAATATAATTTCTTTCTAGAAAGGAACACAGTTGTGAGGATACTGCCTTTTCTAATATATTTGACAGAAAAGGTAGATTCGAGATCGGCCTGTAATTGACTAATTTTGTATGATCAAGTTGCGTTTTTTTAAACATGCGATTTAATCATAGCCAGCTTAAAGGTTTTTGGTACGTATCCTAGAGACATAGATGAATTAATGATATTAAGAAGAGGATGACATGTGGAAGCATCTCTTTCAGTAGCTTAGTCGGTATAGGATCTAACATGCATGTTGTCAATTTAGATGAATTAACGAGTTTGCAAAATTCTTCCTCTCCTATAGCAACAAATTAATAAAATTTTTCCTCAGGGAGACTACAATGCACTCCCTGATGCGATACTGTAGTAGATGGTTGCATAGTTATAATTTTGTCCCTGATATTGTCGATCTTATAAGTGAAGAAGTTCATAAAGTCATTACTGCTGTGTTTCTTGAGCCCCTTTCACACAGAGATTCCGGAAAATACACGGATAATGTGACCCGGCATTTGTCCCGGGATTGTTTGATTTCGGTTCATTCACACTGCCAGTGATTTGCCGGGATCTGTGAGTGCTTTCACACACAACCCGTTAATGTCCCGGAAAGCCGCGTGACGTCAGGATGAGACGTGTAACGTACGCGTCGAAAACATGTGCACGCGCGCACCTTTCCACAGAGCTGGTGAACGATCGCAGCTTCAGCGCGGATAGTGAGGAGCTCCTGTCTCTGCTTCGTTCCGGTTTGCAGACATTTTTTCGTTCTTTCTTTGTTGATAACGAACACAAACTTTCTTCTAAGAGCAACAGAGTCGCGCGATGGCACATGCGTCATCACTACGACACACCCCTTAAGGCATTGGTTCTGGCTTTTGTTCACACAGCGCGCGTTCCGGGTCTGAACACGGCAATGTTACTAGGTCCTCAACCCGGGATCGATCCCGGCATCAATCCCGGGTCGTGTTTGCGTTCACACAGAAGGCACTCTGGCAATTTGCCGGCAATTTGCCGGGTTCAAAGTGCTGTGTGAAAGGGGCTTTGGAAACTTCTGGGCTTGAAGCTTTCTTTTTTGTTAGTTTTAGCCACTTTTTCAAATAAATACCCCGGATTATGTTTATTTTCTTCTAATAGGGTTGAAAAATAAGCAGATCTCAGAAGTTCAAGAAGTTCATAAAGTCATTACTGCTGTGTTTCTTGGAAACTTCTGGGCTTGAAGCTTTCTTTTTTGTTAGTTTAGCCACTTTTTTAAATAAATATTATGTTTATTTTCTTCTAATATGGTTGAAAAATAAGCAGATCTCAGCTTTTAAAGCCTCTCTGTAAGCAATCAAGCTATCCTTCCATGAAATCCGAAATACCTCTAGTTTTGTTTTTCTTCTTGGAAAGACATGAACCGCCTCATAACAGAAACTTTCTCACTGGATTGTGGACGCTGTCGCGCTGGCAGGGGAAGGTTTGTCCCCCTAACATGAGCTCATTCGACGAGGGCTGTTGCCTCTTCGTGGGCCTGGTCTAGAGGTATGTCTATCCAGGATTTATGTTTTGCTGCTGGCTGGGCTTCTCAGAACACCTTTGCCAGACTTTACAAGCTGGATGTACCATCAGTGTCGTCTCAAGTGCTTTCGGTGAGTGAAGTTCCTCACTCATGTATTGTGAACTGTTCTAGTTGTACACAGTGGTTCCCGCTATGCTTTTGACTCTGTGTATATGGCTACTAGTGTTTAATACAGCTGTCACCACTACCACAGTTGGCACTGTTTACTTTCATGCTTGAGTGCTTATTATGTTGTGTCTGCCCTAGATCAGTGCAGCCATTTGTATGCTATTAGTGTTTAATACAGCTGTTACAACTACCGTCATTGACACTGTGTTTACTTTCATGCTTGAGCACTTATTGTGTTGTGTCCTGCCCTGGATCAGTGCAGCCTTTGCTTTCATTGCGCTGTATAAGCAAATTTTGATAGGGTCGGAGCTGATGTCTTGGTCTAGTTCTGCCTATCACGTGTGAGCATTCCTAGCGGTGCGGCTATTGGCTGACTGTCTGTCTCTTCCATGGCTGTGTAGATTGGGCTCGTTTTTCCGGGCTTATCTTCACTATTTTCACGGCGGGATTTATTATGGTTCCCGCAGCGTCAGCTGACGCAATGCAGGAGTTACCGCTCTCGAAAGGGAATGTCTCCGGTTACTTAACCTTGGTTCCGTGAGAGGCGGCAATGAGACATTGAGTTAGCCGCCATGTTTTCAACAAAAGTGGAGAAGGGAGGAGTTCCCGCATCGTCAGCTGACGCAATGTATAAGTTGCCGCCTCTCATGGAACCAATAGGCTTGTTTGAGATGAGGAAAATCTGCGCAGAACCGATCACCGGTGATAAGCGTAAGATGCTTGCTGGTTAGAAATGTGTCCGAGTGCGGTCCGCCTTGCTCTGATGTCATGCTGACGTATGTCAAAAAACGTGTCTAATTCTGCAGTCGGGCACAGTTGCTCTCCACTGACTGCACTGATCAAAAGCACGATGGGAAACGACTTGCTGTTGCTGATGACACAGCTTAATGCTCACTGGTTTAAACAACCGTGATGTATTGTTCTCTTTTAAAATGTGATTTTAAAACTCTAATATCCTGTATTAGGCCTATGTGTATACGTGTGAATATTCCCAAACTCTCTGACAGTGCGATCTCTATGGGTCATGCAATGTCATTTTTATAAAAACACACACACACACAAAACACAAGTCTGTATTAAAGAAAAAAATTATTGATAAACACATATTTGAAATGGAATTAAATAACAAGTACTTTAGGTGTCTTGTTCATTCTATTTATTTTCATATAAAAGCAACAGAACTTAAATTACATCCAGTTTATTAGCAACACTGCGCACAAGCGTGAATCCCGCAATCCAACTTTGATCTTGCAGGTGTCAGATCCACTACAAATGTCTGGCTTGTCTGCGCTTTTTTCACTCCTCCCCTCACTGCAGCCGCCTACTCTCGCTTTCAGGTGAGGCAAGGCACATCTCAAACAAGCCTAAGGTTACGGTAAATCGTAGAAACCGAAGACGCTCACCTGGATGTTTGACTGCAGATTTTAAGTCATTGTCTTTTTGTAGTGCTTGATTAAAAAAACAAACAAACAAAAACAAACAAACAATAAACTTTAATCATCTTCAAGAAACCATTTCAGGCCAAGGACTTCTTGCTGGACAAAGAGTTAAAGCAGGGACCCCCTTTTAGTCTGGCCTCTAGATAGCACCATAATGTACAGTAGGTTACCAACCAGAATAATACTTTCAACGCCGCCGCTTTGCCGCGGCGGTGAAATTCGGGGTGTATTTGCTGCCTTTAACCGCTAAGAGGCGCTACAATCACAGACTTTGAAAAGTGTCCGTTTATTCTCTCTATTGCGTAATCTGCCGCTGCGTCGCGGCTCATTCAGAGCGATTGAAAGCTGGTAGCAGATGCATTTAAGTGAAATGTAGTTAAAATAATTCATCACAATACTTAAATTAAATTGAATAAATAATGAAAACATTTCAATATAAAACATTGCAATAGAAACATATTAGGCTACATCAAGGCTTTGGAAGAGTATAAGACGTTGACGTAAACGTTCAGGCGGTGGCTCTGTGGTTAACGCAACGACACGGAGATCCAAGAGGCCCGAGATCGAATCTCAATATAACAACATGTTGGCCGACAGCATTAATCTTTAACCGTTCTTGATGCTTAAATAGTTGACTGTTTATTTGCGAGTTTATTAACTGTTTATTTATTTAAAGTCAAGCGTTTTTTTTATAATCAATGGCATATTACAACATTGCTACAGTAGAGCTGGGGGGTTGTAAGGGGGGGCTTCTTACATTCGCTTCATAAACACACGCACACTAGCACACAAATGCAATCTTTTTTCTGCACCCGATGGATAGACTCATAATTTTCAAGCCCCACTGCCCCCCATCGCCCCAACACAATGCTAATGAAATACGCAACAAGCTTAAAATGTTCCAATTTATTGAAGTAACAAGTAGGCTAGTATCTAAATACAAACTAAACAAACAAAAACAAAAATAGAGAAAATAAAAGTGCTGCTGTGTCAAAATGTTAAAAAAGAAAAGAAGAGAAATCCATTTGGCAAGACAAAAAAATTAAAAAATTCAAACAGACATAACATAGGCTAATGTGTTTGATATGGGATTAAAATTATGGGCAGTGCATGAGATATAAACTAATGATTAATTATGTCAAAATTCCTTTGTTCCGATCAGAGCATGTGAGCATTTCTGGATATTCCTCGGCTCGCTCATTCCGCTCAGGGTCGCGCGCTCAGGCTGTCTCCGACTAGTTTTTTTCTAGTCAACTAGTAGCCTAGTTGTTTATTTAAGCCATCAGTGGACAAATCACCCCTTTATATTGATTTAATAACTTAAATAGGCTATACAGGGTAATGAGTGAGTGTTATAAAGCTGCACTCAAGCGCACGAGCCGGAGACAAAAATAGCAAGGAGACATTTAATTGTTTATTAATAAACTGGTGTTTTCTGCGTCGCTGCAAAGATGAAGATGCGATGTAGACTCGCCATGAACGAATAAAGATATAAAGGCATAAAAAGGAAAAGTTCCTCCCGTTGGCGCGCCCAACCTGTCACTTCTCTAGGCTATTTCCCACCCATAGAAGGGCGCGCCCCACACTTTGAGCGGCGACTACCATCTAGGGGGGATCTAGCCGGTGTTCTGTCTCTCCCTCTCTCTGCTCTCTGCCGTGCAAGCGGCCGCGCGCTACACAGTTTGAACCTACAGTCTATGGTTTGAACTTACATATTCACGTAGCCTTTCGAAAACAGGGACATTCATTGTCCCGGGAGAGTGCTTAAATTTCCCGGGACAGGTTATTAAAAAGAAGGACAATCCCGGTAAAACCGGGACCGGTGGCAACCTAACTTGCATTTAGACTTTATTTCCATGCAAAAAAGAAACACACAATCTTATTCTTGCTACATTTTAAATTTGTTTTGCCAAAGAAATTGCAGCTAAATTAAACGAAACGGTACAAATCGAAAATAGTCCAAAGCAACATAAATTAAAGACATGAGTTTTGCCTCTCTCGCGCTGGATCTCAGCAAGTTTATTTAGTCTCCCTTGCTCAAACATTCTTAAACTCTACAGAACCAGTTGAAACAACTGGATTGAACACTTCAATTTAAATTTGTGTGTGAAAACACTTTAAATAGGCTACAATAAATAAACAACAATATTTATAATTTAATCAAATATGGGGACACATCGAGAGATGTAGCCTATCCTTAAAATAATTTTGCCTTTGCCATCGGGCTGGCTATCCGACACTCTCCATATGAATGAGGGACATTAACACCTATTGTCTGTCCCTCCAAACCCCCCACAGGCTCTCTGAGTCTGAGTCTGACTTAAAATAAAGAGAAGTCGCAATTCACACTTAAATCGCTCTTCTAGCATTAGGCTATTAAAGTGTTGATAATGAAAGAATTAAATGATTTAAGCTACATGTGGTATTTCTGTCATAAAAGTTTATTACTAAATATTTCATTATTTAAATAATTTAAGAAATAAAACTGGTTTGGGCCAGCTTTTTCCAAGCAAAACTAAATATAGCCTAATCTTCAAACGCATGTTCATTTTGTTGTCATGAACAAAATGCTCAACTCAATATTAAATTCTACAGGGATCTTTGGGTCCAGGCATGCAAAATGTGAATTAGTTATTTTTTAAATTATTATTATTCAAATAAATATCGGTGCTTCGTGGTAGCCTACTGCTGATAAACTAAATAACATTTAGATAATAATTATGAACTTTAAATGAAACAATATAGCAACACTTCGACGAATAAATGATTTGATCTGTTTTTACATTTTAATTCAGGGCGATTTAGTCTCTACATTTAATTAAACGAGATTTTCATCTTGTCATTTTCTCATTGCGAGGCGCTCACAATCACATCATAAACATATTTGAGCAGATTCTCTGTACCTCTCGTTTTCATATGGATTACATAATCAGATAACATTTATTAACCTAAATATTTAGACATTTAAAGGCTTTAGACATAGCCGATTTCCTATCGTGTCTGAGCTGAGGCAAGTGGCTTTCGGTTAATTTTTGTGACGCGCAGTTCCCGGAGACCGAGAGAGACGACATATAAACTTTTGTCATTAGCCTAAAAAAAGTTTACAGTTTTGAACGATGTAGGCTACTGTACTCTTATCTGTATGACCAAAAAAAAATCACGTAGGCCTATAGCCTATTAAGTTATTTTAGCTGTTATGAGAAAAATAAATCAAATGAACGCGCTGCCTCGTTTGTCGAAAACTTTACTTAAAACCATGTTTTTAAAAACTCTATGTAGGTTATAGGGAATAAAACAAATATAGATATATATAGGCCTATATATCTTTTTTTTATACAAAACTGCTTTTGAACAATTGGTATTATTAGCTACAGATCTAAAGTCGTTCTGTTGGATAGCCTATTTGTTCCTTAGTGTAAAATGGAAATGCATGGTAATATTATTTTATAAATATAAGCAAAAAAATATATGGTGTAACAGAGGTTTAGAACTAAACAAATCTGCATTAATAGCCTAAAAATATATAGATTTTTTACAGAAGTCCATGTTTGTTCGGGATTTGAACGCAGGTCTGCCGATTGATGAACCGTCAGCTTTACCACTCGGCCATGTCGAAGCTCACTGAGAAAAGCCCAAACATTTATTTCACCAGTGTGTGTTCGCTCAAATGAGTGAGAATGTTTTGTTGTTAGCCTACTGTGAGTGTAGCCTACTTTACATGAATAAAATAGACCTTTTACAGTTTTAAAATATGATATCCTATCTGTATGACCAAAAATAACGAAGTAGGCTATAGCCTATTAAGTTATTTTAGCAGAAAAATAAATTCAAGTGAACGCGCTGCTGCGTTTGTCGAACTTAATTCAGTGGCAGAAGAAAACCCCATTTTAGAATACGCACTAGGCGTGGTGTGTCAAAATACTTAATAATAAACTTCAATATTTCGTTCAAAACCACATCCAAACGCTTTGTGACATTTTAAAAAGCCGTAACTGGAACCAGGATCGTAACTGAAATGCGCTGCATGTTATCTCTCAATACAGGAGCAGAAGCGCTGGTTCAGATTTTATTGTTTGTTGTTTAAACGTGCGTGTTTTAGGCTATATTTAAAAATATATATACTATATTTGATAAGGTCTATTTAGGGTAGGCCTATTCGCTATAGCCTACTGTGGAGGGGGAAATCACCCACCGGCAAATCGCACCTTGCTTAACCATGTTTTTTTTAATTATTTCTGAAAGAATTCCAGTCCTGCTGTCTGCTGTCCTGTCCGTGAAGTTTTTTGTTTGTTTGTTTGTTTATTTTTTAACAGAACTGTTTTTGAAGACGTAAATTTAGTCAATCTGTTGGATGAGATTTGTTCCTTAGTGTAAAATGGAAATGCATGGTAATTATATAAAAAACATATTTATTCGGGTTTCGAACCCGTGTCTTTGTACTGCTTAAACCTTCAGCTCTACCACTCGACCACAAGTTCGGCTGTTTAAGCGTCAGTGTGCCCACAAACGACTGATGCACTCTTCAATCTTCTCATTCCTCAATAGTTTAGCATCATTGATTGCACCTAATTTATTTTCACTGACTGCGAGATAGGCCTCTTTTAAATTGATTCATAAAATGTTCTGCTCTAAAAGTTTGCTATATTCTATTTAAAATGTAGGCTACTTTTACATACGTTTTGCTTTCGCTAAATGTCCCTTTGCGCCACCTGGCGGTCATTTCGCGAATGACTTAGAAATGCGACTGGGTTTTTTTTGCCGCGGTGAATTCACCGCGGCAGACGCCGCGGCGGCAATAGGCATTCTGGTTGGCTACCTACTGTATTTAATCTAATTAAATGTAATATTATGCAATTGCTTGCTATGCTGTTAAAATAATTATTATTGATGAGTCATATGTTTGTACAACATTTACAAAGCAAAAATTAGCTCTGGTGGAAGTTAACTTTTAAGAAATCAAAAAATAATTGGCAGACACCTCGTGCCACAGACAGACCCCCTATCAAGAACTAGGATCAAGAACTCCTGTTGAAGACCCTAGGTCTATGCTGTAAATAACAAGTGAAACTATCATATTATAGCAGTATACTGAAATATTAAGAACATATGTTATGTCTTCCAATATGATATTGATGACCAGTTTATGGCTTGCAGTGGTTCAGTAGTTTGTGAAATAAATTTGTCATTAACTTCAATTACCCATTCAACATTTTGTTTAAAAAAAAAAATCTTATCAGATCGTGCATCCTCAAATTAAACTATACTATAGTTGTTGACTAGCATGATGTTATTAGTTAATAAATGGAAATGTATAGGAATCTGAATGATCATTTTAATGTTAACTGTGGATTAGTTAAATAGTTACCCATCTTTTTTCTCAGATTAATGGAGGTATGATGCTGGCAAGTGTATTGTTTCAGATTGAAAAGGAAATAGTTATATTCTATTCTATACTATTCTGCGCATGGGACTTTTACTGTAAAATTTCGCCATAACTCTGCGTCGCTCACGTTGCGTCGCAGTTGGAAAAAATATTCGCAGTAAGATGGCGCTGTCTGGAGGGGCGGATAGAGGATCTCACAGCATGGATAAGAGCATAACACTCCCTCCGGATGAAATCTTCCGCAATTTGGAGAACGCCAAGAGGTTCGCTATAGATATAGGTATCATCACATGGAAACTTCCACCCTTTTTCTGTTCTTGTTCGCAGTACAGTCACTTGTGGAGTTTGGACGTGGCAGAGTTTGTTGGGCAGGGCTGTGCTCAAACCTGTTAGCGCGTGCTGCTAATCTGACAGTTCATTCAATGTATGTGAGAAACATCATTAAACGTTTATAATGAAGACGTCGAGGCTGTAGATATCAACTGAATAATGTTGATTTTAGAAATAAACCCGAACGATGAGATGTTTATTTGTTCTTCTGGACTGCAAAGTGCAATATCATTATAATTATCAGATTTTTTTGATGGACTCTAGCAACCCCTGGTGTAATGTGTTAATAACATAATTATCGTATAAGGTTAAGTGTATAAATATGGAATTAAAAACGATTTGACCTCATCTTATCTGACAGGTGGCTCTTTGACAAAACTGGCCTATTATTCCACTGTTCAGCACAAAGTTGCCAAAGTCAGGTCATTTGATCATTCAGCAAAGGTAAGCTTGCAGGTAAGATTTTCTCATTTAACCCCATGGAGCATTATATGGTCCTTTTGTTTGGAGACAAGGGAGGCAGTATCAAAAATTTGGAAGAGAAATTAATAGACTTAAAAAAGTAAAACAAAACAAACATTAATTAATGTTAGATTTAATAATATTATATAAATCAGTAATTTATATCAGCCCTAGAAAAGCTTCATTGATCAAGTGTACTAACACATAGGTCTCTGAGCACTTGCACCAAATATACAACATATATCATGAATAAAGTGTTGTAAGAGAGGAAATGCAATAAAAAAAAGGAAAATGTACCAGTAATGTAGCAGGCTATGTTTGCATTATGTACTTTTTCAACATAATATTTCAAGAGTAAACTGTTAAAGAGAATAGTGGCTGTTAAATGGCTGTTATATAGATATGTATGGCTTCAGGGAAGGACCTGTTTTTGTTTCTGGATGTTTTGGGGCTCAGTGCTCTATACCGCTTACCAAATGGCAGGAGTGCAAAGATAGTACCAATTATTCTTTTAGTTGTACTGACTGTCTGATGTAGTCTACTATTGTCTGATTTGGTGGCCAAGGATATGCTGACACCGCTGTCCCTTTGTATAAAAAGGTTTACGTTCATCTGTTTAAAGTGTGTTCAGCTGCAATAGATAGCTATCACCAGCACCACTGTCAGTTAAGTTCCTGCTTGATGGTGTAACAAATTAGCTCAAAGAGGAGATATTATTAATTAATCATTATAACTTGTTTAAAGTAGACTAAATTGACTGTTTACAAATAGGAACCTTTAATTAGATCACAGTCTATTAAGGTATTACAAGAGGTAGTGCATTTCATTTTAACTGCACAGGGTTCTAATGGTCATACTTTATTTTATTTTTTTTTATTTGTGTATGAGCGACTATTAGAAACCAACAGTACAGCGAATTTGTGACCACTGACAACTTAAAGTAACACTATGCAGTTTTTCAACCTTCATAATATATTTTCAAGACCCCTGTGAAGGTACATCGACTTAAAATAAGTTAAATGACACGTCTGCCATAGCCTGACGTGGTCTGTATCGCTTTTACTGGCACTATGTAACGTCTTAATCGCGTGTCTTTTTGATTAGCCTAGCTGTCATATACTGAGTTAAACATTAAAAGAAACAGCCTATTCAGTCTTTCCTGGATGTTTTTTAACGAAGAAATTAAATAATAGCAGCATAAATAATAGAAGCAGCAATAAAAAAATGCATGAGGACTGTATGCTTTCGGCAAAACATTACACCAATATGCAATAAAAACTGCACTGCAACAAAAAGGTAAGGTATATCTGTTTTTATATTTAATACTGTTCACTGTGAGTTTTAATTAATAGTGTAATAGTTATAGTGCATCTTTCATTCTGTTCTATTCTGTAAAATGTGAGGTGTATATCGTTCGGTAATGTCGTTGTTCTATACATTGTGCTCACAATATTGTACAGATTATTACCGTCGTATATCAGTTAATAGCAAAGCTATTATTGGTCATCTGAGGAATTTACCAATAAACAGTGGTGTAGTCTACGTGATACGCAGGTATACGCCGTATACCCACTAGAAAATGTCAAGTATTTCCTTATACCCACTAGAAAATGTCAAAGATCTCCGTATACCCACTTTAAAAAGCGTGATGATTCGTAACAACATCGTTTTGTGAAAGAATTTTCATTCATAAATTCACCCCGACAAGACGTCTGTGTTTGCGTAGCGACGGATCGAATCGCGGAATCCAGCAACAAGTGTAACTTATAGCTACTGTAAAGCGGAACGTCACGCAATTTGGCCATTTTTGAATGAATAAAACAAAAGTAATGATACAATGAATCAAATCTCGATATGTACTAAGCGTCTATGAATATTAAAGCTCAAAAAGACTGCTATTGAAATAAACTCTGAATGTTCTGCGTGTTTCTGAATGAGCGCTCAATGTGTGTGTGCTCCACACTGACGCACGCGTGACACTCGTGGTGTTTTCAGCGTCTATGAGGAGGACATGCACATTTGAACTTCATTGCAGAGCTTTTATGAGAGCCACTTCACAAGAATTTTACCATTTCATTTGATAAAACTATCGTCATTCATTCGTATCATATACACTCACAAACTTTAAAGTCTTCATGACAACCTGTCAAAATCAAAGTTTTGTATAACTTGAAGAAAATATAACAGAAATATATTACTATTGCACTGTACAGTAGAGTACTTCAAGTAGGCCTAATAATAATAATAATAGTTTATTAAAACACACAGAAGCTCAAATGTCTTTAATTTACAACCCATCAAAATAAAAGTTTGTAGAGATAAAGTAACTCGAGGGAATTATGAAAGAAATTGCATAGTAAGATGTACTTTTTAAAATAATATTAATCAAATCTATTAAAACATATTTTTATCACCCAAGTTTTTAAAAAGTAAATTTTTACATTATTATCTTTGGGGGGGTCGTTTTTCCTGTTAGAAACCTGTGGACTCGATGTCCTGACAGGCCGGAGTTTTTGCAACCTCCACAAACACAATAATTTACCATGACGATGATAAATTAAAATACAAAAACTACCGAAAACACTGATTCACGACGGCTCTTACTTACTGTTTTAATTCAATGCCACGAGAACAAGAGGTTTTACATATTCACAATATCACATTAACATTAGCTGCCAGGAAATAAAAAATACAAAAAAGTTTTACATAAAATCCAGTGCTTTCAAATCATTACATGTTTTCATTGCTTTTTTGTTTTTAGTTTGTTCCAAAAGATGCACATATAATGTAAAGTCATTTATAAAATGTGAAAAAAAGGCCAATTCTTTTTATGTATATGGTATTTTCCATATAATTAATAAAACAAATAACTGTATCATATGTTGTTCTTTACATTCCAAATTGTCATTCTGAGTATAAAAAAGCACATTTACCCGCTGTTACTGAATACAAACCTATCTGCGCTGCTGAGGCTCCCTTCATCTCGTGACGTAAAATGACGCGATGTTGAAAAAAAAGCGTTTTTTACAAGCAGTCAAAGAAACGCTCGCTTTATCTACTAAATTTGTGCCCTTATGTCGTTTTAAAACATTTTAAATCCTGCATTACCTTTTCATATGGTATTTTCATACAAGGTTATATATTAATTTAGATTTTTTTTTTACCTGCAATATGCTCTTTAAAGCAATCGTCATTAAAATGACGCGAACAGCACAAGGTTCGGCTATTCTTGTGTGGTATAGTTGTAAATATAAACTCTAGCCACTGATTCTTCACATGCTCGTCCCTGGGCAGTGAAAAAAAAGTTCGCTTTTGATTCGCACTTCAGAACACAGCATCTCGTCGCCATGATTACCTGGCGTCTACGAGACGAGCGCAATAAGTGGGCGTATCTTATTCAAATAACTTGTCAAGTTGACGTCATCTAGATAGAGAAAAAGCATCGTTCGTCTATCGATTCATATCAGCGACTCAGAGTCGACTCTTATTTTTGAGAGACAATAACTTTGTATACGGTTAACTTTCATATTTAAAACTTTGCAGGATGTTTTCGTTCACTTAGATCTATGTTACACACTACATGAAAGGTAATTTTCAAAATTCCATTATAGGTGCCCTTTAATCCCTGTCAATGTGAACAGGACTTTTAGCATGGCACGTATATGAAAGGCTTAAATTCAGGTAAAAAAGTGAGATAAGAGCCAGTGTCTACACATTGCTTTGGTTGACTAACCAGTGATTGTTTTTAACAAGTGCACTAAGTCCACCAATCAAATTAATTTAATAATTAATGTTACTGTTAATAATTAATAGTTATTAATCATAATAATTAATTGCTGATCAAAAGTTTGTGGTAGAAAATCATAGGTTTTTTGTTGATTGTCTTGTTGAACAAATGCAGAAAAGGGACCAAAAGACCAACACTCACCAGTGTGTACATAATAAAGTAATGATTGCCTAATCAGTAGCTGCAGTAGTAGAAACTGCAAGGGATTATACACATCCTCAGTATGTGTGAGAATAACCTGACAAGGGATTTACCTAGGCCTATATTCATTTCTCTCACGAGTAATCACCAATGACATAGTTATAAGTGTCTGGCTTTATGGATGAGTACACTATCCAAATATGTGCTTGTCTTTTTGTTATCAGAGTGATGCTTGCCTTGGAATGGCATGTTTTGAAAATAAATCTCTAGAATCATGTTGGTTAAAACATATATTTTAAAGTAACACTAGGTAACTTTTCAACCTTCATAATATATTTCCAAGTCTCTTGTCATGGTACATCGACTTAAAATAGGTTGAATGACACGTCTGCCATAGCCTAACGGGGTCTGTAGCGTTTTTAATCGTACTTTTAAACTTCATGGTTCGGGTAGTAACCCGAGCACAAAAAGAACTACAAAATTCGACTGCTTTACGGCATAGGCTACCTCACTTCCCCCAACACGTCCTCACATGCTGTTGGACTTGTAAGTATTGCTTATATTGTATATCACTCGGACAAGCTTTCACTCATTGATGTGAGCTAAAAAGCACCTGGCGTTCTTGTTGATGAACAAGTCAACTTGCCTCAAGTTACTTCAGTAACTTAAACATCTTTGGAGGCTAGCTGTGCTTGTTCGATGTCCGACGATTTGTACCGCGTTGTGTTTATTCCCCAATCGAACTCGTGTAACTGTCTGTCACACGTTCTACCGTCCACAGCATTACTTGATAGACAAAAATAGGAGCATCAAACAGAAACAACTCGCTTACGGGGTGTGAGGCGCACGTACAATACAGACTGCCGACAGTGATTAACAGGGTGCACGCAGCTCTTAAAGGGGACACACCTTATTTCCACTTGTTACAACTTCCACCCAACTGAACAGGGACCGGTAGACAGGGTGGAGGGGATCAGGGCGTGAGTGAAGAGACTGCTCTGCGTGAGTGGTATTTACGACAGTAACGTTAAATACAAGTAGTCCACAGCGACTCTAGGGGTCATTGTTTGACCAAAACGGAAATCCTACCTAGTGGGGCTTTAATCTAGTTGTTGTAATATATTATACTATACATATTATATTTAATTTATGGTAGCACTTTTATATATTTATATATATATAGTTTATATATAAGTCTTGGTGGATGTCATGACTATTTAATCATGTATAATAATTTTAGATTTTTACTGGTTTCCAGGAAACAGATGGTGACCCTCTTTATGAGATATCTGTACAGGAAGAGATTACTGCCCGTCTTCACTTTATCAAGTTTGAGAATGCTTACATTGAAACCTGCCTGGATTTCATTAAGGACCACTTGGTTAACACAGAAACCAAAGTTATCAAAGCTACTGGTGGAGGGGCGCATAAGTTCAAGGATTTGATAGAGAAAAAGTTAAAGCTAAAGTGAGTAGAATTTTAGAGCTTACTGAGAACAACAATACAGACACGCTTTGAGTTCAAGGATTTAAATAATCAAGCATTTATTGTGAATTGTTGTAATGGTAGTTGTATACATTTTTTTTCTCTTAGAGTGGACAAAGAGGATGAAATGACTTGTCTGATTAAGGGATGCAACTTTGTTCTAAAGAATATCCCCCATGAGGCTTTTGTGTATGCCAAACACGCTGATTCCGAATTCCGGTTCCAGAATACACACCCGGACATCTTCCCATACCTGCTAATTAACATTGGATCTGGAGTCTCAATAGTAAAGGTATATCCATACTGCACTGGGTCTACATGTCTTTGACACACACACACACACACACACACACACACACACACACACACACACACACACACACACACACACACACACACACACACACACACACACACACACACACACACACACACACACACACACACACACACACACAGTACCGCTGCTAGCCATTTTGGTGCCCTAAGCATAATTCCTTTATGATGCCCCTTTATGGTTCAAATTTTTCAACTTGCGTGGAAGACGTTCGCGGCAAACGCGGCACCCAATTCGCGTCACTCGCAACTTGCAATTTAAGAGCAATTAAATAGGCTCTTGTTCCGCATGTTTTGTTACATACATCATTAAGAAGTGCCTAATTATATTTCTATACTGAGAAAATGTCGCCATTATAATTATTATTACTATGATATGATGATTGATTTTTCACTAGGCTATTTTTGGTGCCCCCTCAGCACTTGGTGCTCTACGCACAGCGCGTGATGCGCGTGGTGGGAGCGCCGGCGCCAGACACACACACATGCGCACACACACGCGCACACACACGCGCACACACAGCCAACCAAAATGCTGAGATTGTAGACTGATTTTCTAAAGGGAGCGTTCATATGTTTTTTTTGAAGGTTGAATCAGAGGACAAATTTGAGCGTATTGGTGGCAGCTCTATAGGTGGTGGCACTTTTTGGGGTCTTGGAGCTTTACTCACAAAAACGAAGGTGGTTAATTTTGTGAATTTTTACTAGGAATTTCTGTTTATTCTTTATTTTACATGCACTTACTTATTTTGAACTTCCATTCCCATTCTCCGTCTTAGAGGTTTGATGAACTTTTGCAGTTAGCTTCCAAAGGACAACACACAAATGTGGATATGCTTGTTAAAGACATCTATGGAGGTGCTTATGGGTCCCTGGGTTTAACTGGTGACCTCATTGCAAGTAGCTTTGGGAAATCAGCCACCACAGACAAAGGTAAAGTAATGAACATGTGCTTTGATTGTAAAGAGAGGCAGTTTATTGTATGATCTGTTTTCCTCACTCAAGAAGAGTCATTTGACCCTTCACCCAGTGGGCAGTGTTATTATTGTCAAAAGAAGCCAAAGGTCTTTGGTTTCACAAAGGCGTGTATTAAGGAAATATACGGACACCAGCAGAGGTTTTATTGAAGGTCTAAAGTAATGTAAAAACAAACAAGAGACCAGCAGAGTGTTTGGCTGGTGAATATGCCACAACATACTTAACATCTTTTATTATTACATATGCACTGTTTAGCACCATGTATTTTAAATTAAGGAATAGTTTACTTGCAGGGTATTTCCTGCTTTGAAAATAATTTTGGCGACCACCAAAATTAATCTTAGTCCCGCCAAAGATTTATTTGATCATTTAATTTGATGATATCTGCCGTTCTGCAGTTCTACCCGCTGATAGCAAGCTTGGTAACACTTTATTTTACGGTGTCCTTGTTACATATGTTACATGTACTTACCGTAGTAATAACAGTAAATTATGCATAATTGACCCTTCGCGTGGAGCTTGATTGACAGGTGTTCTAACCAATCATACTTCGCCATCCGCCATTTTGTCCGAAAAAGCAGCCAGTAGAGTTAGGAGGATTTTAACTTGGTAAAATGAATATACTGACGCCTTTCCGCGGTTAAAACAACATTACTTCTTATGTTCGTTCATGTTTATTTGATGCTATAAATGAACTAGAAGGAAGAGATGATCGGATCACGAGCAGCTTTAACGGATGCTCTACAGCGATCTGTCACGGCACATTAAAGAGCCCCAAAACGGTATTTATTGTTTAAATTTCTTTCATAAAATGACCACATTTGAAAGCTGAGACTTTGTTTAATATGTTTAATATCAAAAGTAACCGAAAAGTAACCTGGTCTGTCCTGTCTGTCCGCGTGTTGTCAGTCTCCTCTCTGCTCCGCGATGTATTTTTCACTGCGTGAGAACATGGTGAGAGCATGAGAGCAGCATAGCTTGTCGGAACATAGCGACAGTAACTAAGGAGGGCGGGTCTTTGCGAAGGGTCAATTACATGCAACTAACCCTCAACCTAACATATTCAGGGCTCGACATTAACGCTTGTCCGGGACAAGTGGATTTTTTGAAGGGACAAGTGAAAGAGAATTTTTCTTGTCCGACCGGACAAGTAGCTGATTACAACGTCAACAAAAAAATAAGTAGGGAATCACTAAAAGGAGAGAATGATTATCATTTTATTATTCATTTTTTGTAAGTTGCGATCGATAGTGGAAATGTCTATTACTGACGGTAACAAGGTTGCACTGTTGAGGCTCGTGCAGCCTCTCGAGGAAACAAATGAGCGCAGCACACAAAGAGTTAAAGGGGTCATGAACTGGCTTTTTAAATCTTATTATATTGTTGTCTGAGGTAAACTTATGACGTTCGCTTGGTTTTTGCATTCAAAAACATCAAAATGAATAAGTAATAGGCTATTTTCTAACCTAGTTTTGAGCCTAGCTGAAAAACGCTCGGTTTTTATGGGCGTCTCGCATTGAAGACTTGGAAGTAAACGCCCACTGCTATGAGTGGATAACAGTTTTGCATATTATAATGAGTTTCAACTCACCCATCGATGCACTTGGCGGAAATTGTTTTGAAAACGTCCAATGTTGTAAAATGGCAACCGGAATGATACGCCCATACATGTTCGACCCAGAGTCCAGGTGTTGCATAATTCCTGTCAGATCCAATATATACGGCACAGCACCGTTCTTTACTTTGAATCGGTCTGCAAATCCAGTCTTGTTTACAAAACAATACTCAGTGAAATGAAGCGAACAGACGGACAATGTTTTACCTCATCAGCTGGAGTGGAACGTCATGAAAAATAAAGTTTATCCATGCACTCCTATTGGAATCCAGAGGAAGCTTATGCAGCGACTGTCTTCTTCCACAACCAGGCACTGCACAATATTTTGTATTGCTCGGTAGCTCGATCCGGTTTGTCATCACGAGGTAGGCCTATGTTATTTAGCTATGCGTGTAATGCGCAAATCGGTGGGCGGGGCTAAACCGGCCGTGGTGAAGCAGGCGTTGATCTTCTTCTGCGGGGTGGTGTTTTATCCTCTTTGACGTCATAGTTCCCCACTTTGAAAAACGAGGTGTTTGCTGAGGCTGGTGTCAATAAAAGCATTTATTGGACTAACAAGGACGTTTTCAGTTCTGAAACTTACAGGATATTCTTATAATATGATGACCTCTCAGATGTCAAAAGCTCAAGGAAAATTTGATTTCTCAGTTCATCACCCCTAACAACATAGGCTATTGTCAGTAAAAATTTAAAATCTGGAGTATATTGAGTATATTTTTAACACATGATATTTAAGCAACGACAAGTGTTGTTTTTCCTGAATACCATCACGATTGAAAATGTGACATTTTGATACAATAGTTCTATAAATCAGAAAAATGCTGAGTTTTTTTGTGATTGTTGCGGGCAAAAATCCAAGATTATGCGGCACGTTTTCTTAAAAAATGCGATAGCATAAAATTGCATAAATATCCCACATATTCCATGAAATTGCGGGAACTTGCAAAAATTGCGGGAACTTGCAAAAACTGCGGTTTGATGAAAAAAGAAAAAAAAAGTAAAGTCCCCCAACACCCTGTTCTCATTAGGCTACTACCTTAATGTAAAGAGTAATTTCTTATTACTTCTTATAAGCAAGCATAGCACATCGTATAAAATGCTGGGAATATTAAAGTTCTCATCTTGTTTTATTTCAGACCTTATAAGAAACACATGGCTCAAACTTCAACAAGTCAGACAAATTCTGTAGCTTTACAAAAGGAATATGCTACAACTTCTGTAAAAAAAAAAAAGTGTGCTTCCTGTTTTACAGCTTTCGATGATGTTTCGATAATTGCGTCACTTCATAACGTTCCCATGGCAACAGGGGAAAATGGCTGCTCTTGTGTGAAGTAAACGCAATATTTTTCACCTTTCTTCTAAGATATATGTGACTTTTTTTGCAACGAAAATGCTGGGATTATGAAATCATGCAAGTCCCGCATATTTTGCGTGGAAATCGCGAAAGTGCGGCGTATTTGAAAAAATGCGGCCCTCGCATAAATATGCAGACTTTGACTGATTATGCATTGAATTATGCAATCGCATAATCACGTTTTTCTGGAGGGACTTAAAAACCGTTATAATTAAGTCACTTACATTTTAGATGCAATATTGATTGTTTTTATCCTGTTTCAGCAGCGAAAATAGTTCCAAACTAAGATCACAGCAGAATCATAGCGCATCTCACAGGAACACTCAACCGTATTTTCATTACTGAATGAATCAGTCTTTTGAACAAATTGTTAGAATGAATGACTCAATGACTGCCGCCTGCTGCCACCTACTGGCGGTTTAGTGTTATGTTTAAATGTATCATTCTTTCCAACGTTTCTGATTTCTATATTCAAATATATTTAATACAATCTTATAACATTATTTAATGCAGTTGTAATTTTTCAGTGTAAATTATTTAATTTGATCAGCCCTGCCTAGGGTAAAAGTAAAATAAAAGATAAAACATACATTTAATAACATTAGGGGGGTTTAATATGCACAAGTAGCATATCTGCCCTTTAAAGGTACAGATATGACAATATGCAGATTTGAATATACCAAAGCTGGTTGAACACTGATGAGAATATTGCTTCAGAATAAATTATATTTACAACACAAATTATTATATATTTTTTTCCGGACAAGCGACTTTTTTACTCGGACAAGTGAATGACAGATTATGACATGTAAAGGCTTAATGTCGAGCCCTGATATTTAAATGCGTGTTTTGAATCGATTGACAGTGATAACCTTGGAATGGACAGAACAAAACGTTCTGATACGGTATGTCAAATGATCTGTCCATTAAGTCTTGGAGTGTGAATGCAAAATAATAAACCTGCCACTTTTTCTATGTAATGTTACTTTGTTGTTCATTTTATTATAACATTTTCAAATCAGTCACTTTTTACATATAAATGTACAGAGTTTTAGATATAAAATAGTTCTAAGCTCTTTGTTTTATGATCTGTCCTGACAGTAATTATTTTTAATTTCATTAATAAATAGGATAAGTTTATTTTGCAAACTGTTTCTTTGCATTTATTTTGGATTTGTTGTCTGTACTGGGCTTGCAATTCACATGGCTAGGGCACTTTGTACTGTGGATGACCGTGTTCGTCCGCCACCACCAAAGACCATTTTTGACCCAGGAAAAACCCTGACGTGGCAGTTATAAGATCTCCCTTACTTAGATGGACATTTTGTGTTTGTATGTATTACTCAAGAGTTCTCCAAAGAAGACATGGCAAAGAGCCTACTGCACATGATAAGCAATGACATTGGACAGCTGGCCTGCCTCTACGCCAAACTGCATAACCTTACCAGAGTCTATTTCGGAGGATTCTTCATTCGAGGACACCCTGTCACCATGCACACCATCACCTATAGCATCAACTTCTTCACTAAGGTCTCCAACCATTATTTTTTAAATGTTTATAAGCTGTGTAATAACATACCGATAATGATTAAATGACTTGCTGGAAAACGTGATCAGGTCAAACATTTTGTTTATTTGATCATTGTCCCAGGCAACTGATTTCTATCATAGCTAGTTTAATGTGTCCCTTATTACTCTCTTTTATTTCTTATTGTATAATACAACAATGACTACATGTTATTTCTCACTTTCATATTCAAGATAGAAATCTCATTGCATCCTGCTATGTTTTTCTGTGGATATTTTGGATAAAGAATTAGATTTGTTTGTAGGGGAGGTCCAGGCTTTATTTCTAAGACATGAAGGATATCTTGGTGCTATTGGGGCTTTTTTGAAGGGGGCAGAAGAAGACAGTAAGTTATTGGCATATATACACAAGCAAACTGTTCATTACTTTCTGCAGAGAGTGTACTTTGTTTTATAGACTTTTATTTTATTTTTTAGACCCTAACCAGTACAGCTGGGGAGAGAACTATGCTGGCAGCTCTGGTCTCATGAGTGTATCTCCAGAGTTAAATCCTGTGCAGCGGGCTCGTAGCGGAACGGTAAGTTGGCACAGAGAAGAGACCCACTGTAAATTTGCCGCTGCAGTATTTTTATTTTTTTGATAGACAAAGTCGATTGTAGTTGGATTTATATCTTAAGTGCAGTACATTTTTGGATTTGGTCAACTAAGATGCATGGTACTTATCCTTCATGACCTATTTTGTGTTCTCCGTAATGTTCTCATTTCATCTCTTTTCTTTTTTCTTCTTCATCCATCTTCCCCATCTATTCCACAACCTTTTGCCTCAGTTTTCAGTAAGTACTTTTTCATCCAGGCTTTCCTTGGAGTTTTCTCTGGATGCTTTTTGCTGTCAAGAAATCAGTGCCAATCAATGGTAGCATTATTATCTAAAGATACAAGAGTCTCGGAAGGTTATTTATCATTAATGCGTGTGCTGCCATGGATATTACTCAATGTGATGCATTTGGTTTTCATGAGTGCAAACGGTACACCTTAACAAGTAGTAAATCTTGTCTCCAAACTCTCCATCTTGTATGTTTAACAGTTGCTGCTGTGCGAAATGTCATAAAGGTGGCATTTTGATGGCACTGTTAGGACTCCTTCACACAGAACTTGTTTTTGCACTCTTTTTAAAGGTGCTCTTAATGATGTCAATTGTTTTTTAGGCCAAAACATTTTTTGTCACATACAGCAAACATCTCTCACTATCCGCTAGCTGCCTGTCCCCTGAACACACTGTAAAAAAACGCGTTTTCTGCAGACACCCCAGGCTCCAAAAATGGTAACAAAAACAAACTGGGCTAACCCACACCACGAAACATAACAAACTGTTCCAGCCAATAACCGACAAGAAGGATTTGGGGGTGGGGTTTGGGGGGTTAGTGCACGGATGAGGAGGAGGGAGGGTCTAGCTAGTTTTGTTTGACAATACTTCGAACGTCAACAAGAAGTGACGTCACCCAACATCGCTTAGAGCACCGTTAAAAAAAATGCTTTCCAACTCAAACATGCAAATCATCAATGTATATAGATGGACGTATTTGACCATTGCGCCACTTGTCATCGCTGCTTTTTCAGTGTTGCATGGATTTGTGCCATGTTTTTAAAATGCAGAGCTAAGTTTAGCTTTTAAACACAGCCCCTTAGTTACAACCACAAATAACAGTTAAGTATGGCTAGTAAATTAAGTGCTGCAGAGATTACGTATTTTTGTTACCCAATACTAGGAAACATGTTAGCATTTTAGTCCTGAAGTTAATGTTTTTTTAAATGTGTGTTTGGTTAAAGGGGACCTATTATGCAAAATTCACTTCTATAAGGTTTTGAACAGATTGTGTGTCCTCATTGTGTAAACAACCAGTCTATAAAAAAATTCACCCACTCCCTTTTTTAAAATTATTCCCATAAATCATAAACAGTCTCTCCAAAAGAGCAGTTCCACATTCCACCCTACATTTATGTAAGAGTATGTGGAAGAACCGCCCATGACTGGTGACGATCTGCCCTATTAGCATAGATACCACCCTGGGTGAGCCGCAGCAGTCCACCATTTCTGTTTTCTTGCTGTAGTAGCGTGATATACAATGCCTTATAAATGTTCTGTTATTGGATGTACCAACGAACATAAGGGTGCTTTCACATCTGTAGTTAGGTTCATTTAATCCGGACCAAGGGCGAAAATTTTTACTTTGTAGCATTTTCAGGGGTTTTGGTTCGTTTTCACACCACACTGATTGCTCTGGTCCGAATTAGTTGATTTAGTTTATGAAACAAACCAAAATGCAGTCACGTGACAACATCCACATCACTCGTTGGCCAGATGTGTCTTGAACATATTTCCATAATTGCACTTTGATTGGTCAGAATTAACGTGCGGGAAAATTCCAACAGAACTCCCGGAAGTAAACAAAGAGGAGCAAAATCTGACAGGCATGCGGAGAATTCGCTCACAATGTATGTTCAGACACAAGCTTTATCCTTTCATAAATCCCCTCATAAACAACAAAGTCTAGATGTGATATAAATGAGAGATTCACTGTGCAGTGCGGACAACTTCAGTGTTTATGATGATCGTTTTAGTGAGAGTGCAGAACGCTGTAAGTCATGGCTTAAAGGGAGCGCTATTGACAATCTAAATAATAGTTTTGTTTGACTACGGCAGCTGGTTTAGACCAAAAATGCGCAGTTCTTTGGCAATTTGGTCTGTTTAAGGTCGGATCACGTTCTCACCACAAACGAACTGCTCCTGAGTTCGTTTGAAAGCGCCTCGGTGCGCTTATTTGGTCCGCTTTTGGTGCGCACCCGAGTCCGATTGCTGCATTCACACCTCCCCAAACGAACCGCACCAAGGGGGAAAACAAACTCTAGTGCGATTCAACCGAATTAAAATGAGGCAGGTGTGAAAGCACCTTAAGAGTATCCATAAATTCCTAGACAAGGAATTTCACATTTTCACATTTCATTTATGAAGGAAATGTGCCGAAGAAAATCTTTAAAAATGTATGTGTTTGCGCAAATCTTTTTACACCGGACTGCGTCACAAACGAGGGTCAGCTCAACGCTGGATTTGCCCAAAAGTTGTTTCTGAAATCTCTTTTAGATTAACATGATGGTACATGCTAGTTGATGAGTTGAATCAACTTAACTCCACAACAACTACATAAATGTATCCACTAACCGTTCAGAAACATCCAGTTGCATTCTACAAGTTGTAACTTCTTCCTGAGTCTCCGACTCTGGTTCGAACATGTATGGCTGAACATGCTACTGACAATTTCTGACATTTTGGCTGTGTGACATTCTCCAGTTCCGGCCTCTTCTGGAAAGGGAATTTAAAGAGACACAAATCGGTGTGTTTTTGCTCACCCAAATAGGGGCAAATATGACAAGCTATAAAGAATGGCCTGTGGGGTATTTTGAGCTGAAAATGTTTGAGCAGACACATTCTGGGGACATCAGAGAATTACATCTTATGAAAAGGGGCATAATAGGTCCCCTTTAAAGGCCCAAAATAAAATCTGTGGTGAACCCAAGATCAATATATTTTCCTGTTTAATTCTACAATATAAAGTATATCAGTAATACTCCCTTGTGATTTATTTGAATGCATTTAATTACTTGTCTTGAGCAAGTGGCTAAACGGGACTACATAGGTTGTTAATGACATTAAAGTCGCCATGAAACGGAAGTTGCAATAGTCTTTTCTTCACTGTTGTGACATATCTAAGAGAAATTACTTCCCAAACAAGAAAAAATATAGGATGGGACTTGATTTTGTTTACCGGGAATTGGTTGGGTTTTTCTCTTTTGCTATTGCTGCGGTATCATGTGAGTGGTGACTTTAAAGATCACACTGAACAGGAAAACTAATTTACTCACTAGTCTGCTTTTATAGCCTCATTGTGTTTTAGAATTGTGCTCTTGCAAACTATTCTAACTGAGACTTTCATGTAAAATGTTTTTTCTAAATAAAGACTGAAAGTGTTGTTGGAAACTGTTATTGTTTAACCTCTTCTTGGTGTCACCAGCATTTCAGTTGAGGATGTATTGCAGTTCAATTGCAGATGAATGCACAAATTGCCATTTAGTACATTGTGGGTACTTAGTTACTTACTATTCCTACATTGTCTCCAGTTCGACATGTTGGAGATGGACCGTCTGGAGAGGCAGCTAGTGAACCTTCCCCTGCTGCAGGACCCAACCTCTTATATTCCAGACACAGTGGACTTGACTGAGGATGCTATGTCTCGGGATTACTGGCTCTTCTGCTTTGAGGATGCATTGGATGGGGTGAGGCTTCGACGCTAATTTGCTATGCTAACTTCTAAGAAAATAAGTATACAGGTCTCACAACACAGCCTGAAGTCCAGTATACTTTGCAGCTTATTCTGAACAATAACCACCCACTGGGATTTTCTGACCATCATGTAACTAACGACTAACAATGTGTTTAATCTGAAATGATAATTGACCAGTATAGGGAAAAATAGCATAGCTGTGCCCTTCTATGAACAGTGTCCTAAACTTCTATGAAGACATTGGTTAGCTGGTTCAGGTGTGTTTGATTAGGGTTAGTGGAGCTAAACTAAACGCAGGACAGCGGCTCTCTAGGACCGAGCTTGTCTACCCCTGGCCTAGACTTTCTATAGATGGATAAAAAAGAAATATTAAAATTATCTATATGACAGTATATACAGCGTTTTTCCCTGTGATATCGAAAATTATATTGATACTTTTCAAGGTATCGTATCGAAGCTAGAAATTCCAGTATTGTGACAACACGCATGTAATAAATTGTTTATATATTTTAAAGCATTGAATCACTATCGAATTGCAATTCATTTGATTCCTAGCATTTTAAATTATTGACTGAAACAAACAATTAATGATTAAAAAAACCCATGTTTCAAGATCGATTCCTATGCATTTTTAGGTGTTCAAGCACGAAGTGCTGAAAACCTATTGTAATTGTACCGATTTTTAGGTGTTCAAGCACTTTAGTGCTCAAAACCTATTGTAATTGTAAGGATTTTTATTATTTTTCTTCTGCCGTAAAACGCATCGTGCAGACCAAACCCTAAGTGCTAGAGACTTGATATTTGGGATTAAGGTAGCACAGAAATCGAGGAGAGGTTATGTATGTAGGTCAAAGTATGAGCCAGATTGGCCCATAGGTGGCGCTACAGCAACCAAAAGTACTAAATTGGTCATAACTCCTCGACCGTTAGGGCTAGAATCTTTTTACACCACTGTGATCCCTGGCTCAAGACGAACAAGATGTATATCTCAGATTTCGATTTGGGCGTTAATTTTTTTTTTATTTATGGCCAATTTTGTCCAAAACCTACTTTTGCGAACTAGTCCCTGGTTTTTTGCCCAATCGGAACCAAACTGGTCAGAAAATGTTCTCTGGAGTCTGAGAATCAATAATTATCGAGAAAAAGTTGAAATTTTGCATTTGGTTGGCCATAACATGGTCATTTAGGAAATGGTCCGTGACCAAATACGGTCAAAAGCCAATAAATCCTACAAAAAAAGTCAGAACTTCACCAAAATTGATGAGCATATGTGTCATACCATGCTGAAGAAGCATGCAAAGTTTCATGGAGATTGGACAAAAGGTGGCGCTATAATCGTCAAAAAGGTCTCATTATTATTAGGTGTTCAAGCACTTTAGTGCTGAAAACCTATTGTAATTGTAAGGATTTTAATTATTTTTCTTCTGCCGTAAAACGCATCGTGCAGACCAAACCGTAAGTGCTAGAGACTTGATATTTGGGATTAAGGTAGCACAGAAATCGAGGAGAGGTTATCAAAGTATGAGCCAGATTGGCTACAGCAACCAAAAGTACTAAATTGGTCATAACTCATCGACCGTTAGGGCTAGAATCAAGCTTTTTACACCACTGTGATCCCTGGCTCAGGACCTTTCTTGTGTGCGTGCATAATGGAGTTAACAGGGAAAAAGTGGTTTGCTTTAGTCCAGAATACTGGTGAAACCAAGTAGATCAAAATGAAAGTGAGCCAATAAGTGGTCTTTTGCTGCCCTCTGCTGGCCATTATATTTATTAACAGTCTTTTCACATGTGCTTTTACATTCATATATTTAGACACTTAAAAATCCCTTATATAACAATTAATATAACACAATCATATTTTGTCAGTGTTTATCACTTCATTTGTTCTGATGCTTCACATAATTGGTACTAAGTGGTAAATCATGGTGAATAACGCTAGAAACATGGTAAATCACAGTAAATAAGGTAAACCATGCTAGAATCCTGGTAAATCATTCTAGAATGTGGTATATCATGGTACATCATCCTATAACATGGTAAATCAAGGTAAACTAAGAAATCATGCTAGAATCATATTAAATCATATTAGAATGTGTTCAATTGTGGTAAACCATGCTAGAAAAGGGTAAATCATTGTGAATCATACTAGAACTTGGTATATCATGGTAAACTATGGTAAATCATGCTAGATTCATGGTAAATCATACTGGAACATGGTAAATCATAAAAAATCACACTGAAATGTGGTATATCATGGTAAATCATGCTTAAAATGGCCTATTCCATCTATGATGTCAGTGGTTAAATGCTTACTACATAAAACTTAATGTCTTTTGATGCTTTTGAGCTTAACTGCCTTAATAGCTTGAACACTAATAATTAAAGCTGCTAGCAGCATTTATCGTTGTTCTTCGTACTTAAAACGCATCGTGCACCCCAAACCGTAAGGGCTGGAACTCTCAAACTTTGTCAGATGGTAGTACAAAAATCGAGGAGAGGTTATCAAAGTATGACCCCGATTGGCCCATAGGTGGCGCTACAGCAAGCAAAAGTAGTAAATTATGCATAGCTCCTAGACCATTTATCCTAGAATCAAGTGTCTTATATCCCTGTAATCCTTGGCTCAAGAGGGACAAAACGTATATCTCCGATTTTATTAGCGTCTTGTCCAAAACCTACTTTTGCGAACTAGTGCCTGGTTTTTCACCCGATCGGAACCAAACCAGTGCAGAAATGTTTCTGAATATCAATAATTATCGAAAAAAAGTTGAAATTATGATTCACAGTAGCTAGGGGACGCAAAATTATTGTTGTGGGCGGAGCCTATTTTACTAAAATGGCTATAACTCAAGAAATAAATGAATTGGGATAACCAAACTTGGCACACATGTGAATAAGTTCAATTTGAGGTCACAGTAAAACAATCGCGACGATCGAACACTAGGTGGCGCTATAATGTGAAAAAAACATAAAAAGAACTCTGACCACCTGACCATTAGTCCGATTGACTTGAAAATTGGTATGCAGTGTCTTGGTCCAAGGTGCCATGTATGTCTATAAGGAAATTGGCGTATCTAAAAAAACATGGCCGCCATCGATCAATGAATTTTGAGCACCTATGAGACAAGGTTAACGGAGGCCGTTCAGAACAAAACTCGCTGGGCATGTTCGACTCATGGCCCAAGAGGTCAGTAACAATTTTGAAAGAAATCGGCCACTAGTTGCCGCTAACCAGTTTTACGGCTCTGTAATCACGTCGTGTTGCACACATCCCCACACAATGCATATCATTCGATAGATCTCCTCACGCTGAACAACTTTGCTTCTAGAACCATTGCTGTCAATCAAATCGTTCATTAAATATTCACAAATATGTTAAAAACCTACTTTTGCGAACTAGTCCCTGGTTTTTCGCCCGATCGGAACCAGACCAGTCTAGGACAATTCTCTGGACTCTCTAGGTCAATAATTATCAAAAATTTGCCCTTTGGTTCACTATAACAGGGTCATTAAGAAAATGGTCCTGTCAAAATACACTCAAAAGCCTATAAATCATAAATGAAAACTCAGAACTTCACAAAAATTGATGAACATATGTGTCATAACACGGTGAAGACGCATGCAAAGTTTCATGGAGATCGGACCATAGGTGGCGCTATAACTGTTAAAAAGCTTTAAAACCATATATGTCCTATGGTAAATTGCCTGTATTGGCTATCTATTATGTCAGTGGTTAAATGTATGTTAAATAAAACTTAATGTCTTTTGATGCTTTTGTGCTTAGGTGCTTTTGTGCTTAAGTCCTTAATGGCCTTAACTGCTTGAACACCGATAAATGCTGCTTGCAGCTTTAATCTGTATAATTGATGCATCGAGAAAACAAGTGAATCATTACACCCCTAGAAAACACTGAAATACCGTTGTACATTGTCAGTATCCTGTGCTTGCCCTGTACAATTGAAGCCTGCAATTGACCTTGTATTTCACTTCAACCATGGAACCTTATGTAAGTTTATATATTTATTTTATGGTTTTGTATGTAATTTGCAGCAAGCAAAACAAAGCTGTCTCCAGTGCACACAATTCTATAGCGGATATGTGGGGGGGACTAAATAAAAAAATTCATAATCAATGAAGAGAGAATCATGAAGCGTTTTTTTTCTCCCACCCCAAATATGTAGATATGTAGTTCCTCCACATAATACGTTTCCTGAAAGTATACGTATTAAGTATTAAGATCGTATTTTTATTTTTATTTATACTTATTAATTGGCAAGTCTCTTTAATCCAAAGCAACTTCTAGATCAAGAGTCGGCAGCCTATAGAAGCGTAATCGCTGGCATGTGAGCAAAAGCGAGAGATGTGTATGTATTTAATTCAGATAAAGTACCTCGTGCCTGCATACAGATCTACATTTTGAGATAATCATTCCTCATAGTAATACAGTTTGTTTTATTAAGTTAAGAGTTATACATTCTATTAAAGTTAAACTGTGCAAGTCAATAAGAGCGCTCAGCTCTGACCATTAGCGTCACTGCACATCATGTCCACACAAGTTACTGACTGACAGTTTACAGCTTGTTCCGCTGTACATAGTAAATGCTATAAATTAATAGATATTCAACTAAGTATATTTTTTTAAAGTTTAAGTATTTAACAGTAGTATTCAAGTAAGAAATTGAATAAATAAATGTGCAGATGGTACTCAACCAGAATCCATTTTGCGGCGGGACATGCATTTCTGCTCTTGACCGCTAAGTAGTGCTATAACCATAGATTTTCCCGACTTATCACAGCTCGTTTTCACAAATAGCAGACAACTGCACCATGTCGAGATTACAAAAAATAATTTCAATACGATTTTTAAAAACACCTTGACATAACCAAATGTAGTAATCAAAAGCCAATGTAAGCATTTGCTGTTTAGAACAAATTCAAACAGAACAGTAGCCTAAATGTCAACATATGGATGTGACTATTGTGAGTCAAAGTTATAGCGCCACCAACTGGCAGCAGGAACTGTGTCACTTCCTAAATGCTTTGAAATCACCCTTTTATTTTTACCTAATTTGCTTCAAACTTTGTGTATAATGTAAACACACGGCAGATGTAGACCTGAGAAAGGATTATTGATATCCTAGATACTGTTGCCGTGGCAACGCATCAAACTTTAATATTCTTGTTTGATGCTTTTGATGCTCTGAGCCAATATGGCAAGCCGTTTTAACATTTAATCATTTTAACCTACTAGTCTCTATTTTCATGCTACTAGTACTTATTTTTTAGATACTAGTATCTATTCCATTAAGTACTAGTACTTATTCATTAGCGACTAGTGCTTATTCTTTAGTACTAGTGCCTATTCTTTAGATACTAGTGCTCATTCTTTAGATACTCTTTTGAATGCGTATTAGTAGCTAATGAATAAGTACTGGTATCTATTTAATAGGTACTAGTATGTAATGACTTAGAACTAGTATTTATTGAATAAATACTAGTATCTATTAATAGGTACTAGTATCTAAAATATCATTTTCTCTCTCTCTCTCTGAGCCAATATGGCAAGCCGTTTTAACATTTAATCATTAACCTACTAGTCTCTATTTTCATGCTACTAGTACTTATTTTTTAGATACTAGTATCTATTCCATTAAGTACTAGTACTTATTCATTAGCGACTAGTGCTTATTCTGTTTAGAATATTCAAAGTGCTTATTCAATTTGTATGCTTATTTATATTTTCAGAGCAGAAAATCCGATTTTTCTGCTTATTCAATATTGCATCTAAAATGTAAGTGACTTGACGTGTGTGTGTGTGTGTGTGTGTGTGTGTGTATGTGTGTGTGTATGTGTATGTGTATGTGTGTGAGAGAGAGAGAGAGAGAGAGATTGTGTCTGTTACAGTGACAAGAGTTTAACCCTTTAAGGCCTTGTCTTTTTGAATATATATCTTTTTTTTATTAAAAAAATGTGCATACAACCCATATATTTTAAATGTATTGTTTGCTTTAAATTAAGATTGTATGTTTGGTAATTGAACCTAAATAAGTGTAAAATTAATGTGCTATATTTCAGATCAATATATTTGTTTTCCTTCATTTTAATCAACACTAACTTTATTCTCATCTGAATTATAAATAACTTATTTCTGTATAAAATAAAAAATCCCGAATAATCCAGACCAACCAGAGCGCACTATTTCTACAACATCATCAGTGCTGAAGCGGAACTACAAGAGCCGTTCGGCAGATAGCGAGCAGATATTTTGATATTTTGTGTCAGAGCAGAGGTGGGTAGAGTATCCAAAAAATGTACTTATAGAAATATTTACTCAAAGTAAAAGTAATAATTTTAATTACTTGAGTAAGAGTAAAAAAAGTATCCAATGAAAAATCTACTCAAGTAGTTATTTACTAGTTACTTCGGATCATATATATACTAGGGGTGGGAATCTTTGGTCACCTCACGATCCGATCCGATTCCGATTCTGGGAGTCACGATCCGATTCCAGAACGATTCTTTATCTACCTTTCCCCCTTATTAATTTATTAGTTTACATAAGTAATTAAGTACTTTTTAAAAAATAATTAAAAATTGTTTTTTTTTATTAAAACAGTTGTATGTTAAGAATTTTTAACTAATATAACAAATACTAAAGAGGAGCATAGAAAAATATAACAAACAACAAACAAAAAGTGCTTTCAGTAGCCTATAGATTATCTGAACATTTTCCATTCAAGAACTGTGAGTGATTTTTCTTCATCTTTACTGTTGTTTTTTTACTGACATCATAGTCTGCGGGAGATCTATTAAGCTGAATTCACGCACGCATCTCTTTTGAAATAAAAGAAGTAATGCGGTGTGTCCTGTCCGTTTAATCCCTCATCTAACGTTCATTTTGCACAAGTAGGCTACATTAAACCACTACACGGAGCCGCACAGCCGCATGCGCGAGCAGTCTCACAAACAAAGCTCAGCATTTGAAATTGAAAGCAGCCTTCTGTTAGTGAGGTTCATATTTTAAATATATAAGTCCACTGCATTCCAAACCAAACCACATAAATGATGACTTCGTAGAGCATTTGTAAGGAAAATACCGACGGGCGGGCGAGACAGCACACTTCAAGTGTAACATCAAAGAAAGCGCGCGTCTCTCACAGCGCGTGCAATGAAGCCTGTGAATGTCCTTGTAATTCGCTTCAACCTTTCCGAACTTTATGAAAGATTATTTTACGGAAGGTTCGAGTGGTGTATGTGTGTGAGGAATTGGTGATATAGTGACATGCCCCCACGGAAGAAAATTTTGAAAAATAACCCCTGAAATTCATACATTTTATAGCACATTATAAATGCAAATTATTAGGCAAAGTTGCATTATATTTTTTTTTATATTTTTATAAGTTGCACAAAAATTTGTATAGCAAAGTAGGCTTAACCCTTTAGCTGTCACCCCCCCTTTTGATAATTGACATTAAAATGCACTATACAAACTTAAATTTCATTTCATTTCATTTAGTTTATTTATATAGCACAAATAAACACAACAAAAGTTGACCACTGTGCTGTACATACAGGAAAAAATAAAAATATAAAGACACAACATTAATACAAAACTAACAGGCAATAAAACACTACATTTGCATTCTTTATACCAGGGTTATGAGTGAAATGCGCAGTTGAAAAGATATGATTGCAGTTTGGACTTGAATTCATACATAGATGTGGCAGATCTCACAGATAAGGGAAGACTGTTCCATAGCCTAGGACCAGCCACTGAGAAAGCACGATCACCTCGCAACTTCAATCTGGATTTTGGGTGTACAAGTGTGATGCTGTCTGAGGAGCGCAAGCATCTTGTAGAGTGTTTCACGTTAACAAGGTCTGACAGATAAGACGGAGCCTGACCAATCAGTGCCTTAAAAACAAATATTAAAATTTTGTATTCTACTCTAAAGTGCACTGGCAACCAGTTGAGAGAGATTAATATCGTGCTGATATGTTCTCATCTACGCGCTCCAGTTAAAAACCTGGCAGCGGCATTTTGGACCATCTGAAGCCGCAACATGGATGATTGAGGTAAACCAACATACAGTGAGTTACAATAGTCCAAACGAGATAAAACAAATGCATGAGTTACAGTTTTAAGATTGTTAAAAGATAAAAAAGGTTTAACTTTGGATAAAAGTTTAAGGTGGAAAAAACAGGACTTGACCACAGAATTAATATGTTTGTCAAACTTGAGGGATGCATCAAGAATAACTCCTAAATTTCTCACAGTTGGTTTGATATAGTTATTTAAACAGTCATAATTATTATTGGGATTTATCTTTCCCACGGAGGGCCCGAAAACAATTACTTCAGTCTTAGACTCATTTAAATGCAGAAAATTCAAAGACAGCCAGGCTCGAACATCCTTTAAACAATCACGCAAGGTTTCTAAGCCTTGTTTGTCGTTTTGTTTTAAGGGTAAGTAGATTTGGGTGTCGTCTGCATAAAAGTGAAAGGACACTCCATATTTCTTAAAAATTGAGCCCAAAGGCAACATGTACAATGAAAACAATATGGGGGCCAAAATAGACCCCTGGGGGATACCACAAGTGACTCGTGCTACAGATGATACAGCATCTCCGATACCTACTGAGAAAGTTCTATCTTTAAGATACGATCGGAACCAACTAAGAGCAGTACCTCGAAGCCCCACATACTTATCTAGACGCGAAAGCAGAATGTCGTGATCAACCGTGTCGAAAGCCGCGCTCAAGTCCAATAGCACCAACATTGCTGAGTTCCCAGCGTCAACAAATAATAAAATATCATTTAAAACTAGGTATGTAACGATTCACTCGCAACCGGTTGAAAATCGATATAAATGTGTGACGATTCAAATCGGTTGCAATGTTAAACGAATCGCGATACACATTTTAAACAACAGGGGCGTTTACTGTAGCCTATTGTGAAGTTGTGAACCTCGCTTGCGCGAAACTAGCGAGTGTTTTCACTTCATTCATGGAACTTGAGCTTGTGTGAGCCAAGCTCAACTTCCATAGGAATGAACTGAAAACGCTCGGTTTGCTCCGCTCGCGCCGCGCCAGTGTGCGCCATAATAGACTGTTGTGCACGCGCCGTCAAACACACGGCAACGGCAAGCGTAGATGTTGACGTTGACTCATTCAAATCGGAGGTGTGGCGGCATTTTGACTTTCCGTAGACTAATAATAATCACCACCGTGAGAAGCACAAGTCACCTCCGTTTTCATGTAAAAGGCATTAATAAGAGAAGTGCGAGAGCCACGGAGATCACAAGGTGCATCAGTGTTTCCGTGGCAACCAGGTGTTGTATTTATTTTACTATCTCTTTCTCTAAATGTGTACATGGATATATATTTTTTATATGTATAATTTGTTGATGGTTATGGCATATTTTTCTAAATGTGTTTTTTTTTTTTTTTTTACTCTTGCTAGTGTAATGATACAAATTATAACAAAATTAAAACCCCTCTAAATGTGGTACTAATTTTACATAGTCTTTTACTGAGTGTGTGAAGGTACCAGTGTCCACCCTCTTGACCAGACAGACACAAAGACTGAGTTGAAACAACCTTGAAGGGATTTTTTTTATTTCAGTGTAGTTTTTTTATTTGACAAATATATTTTAAAATTAAAAAGAAATGTGCAGCATTTTGTCTGAGAAATAATAAAAGGGACACTTTTTCATTTATAATTTCTTAAATTAATCACTTGTTAAAAAAAATCGTGAGAAAATCGTATCGTGAAACCAGTATCGTGAATCGTATCGCATCGTGAGTTGAGTGAATCGTTACATCCCTATTTAAAACTCTTACGAGTGCTGACTCTGTACTGTGATGTTTCCTAAACCCTGATTGGAATTTTTCTAAGATACTGTTAGTTTCCAAAAATCTCAGCAGTTGTACAGATACAGTTTTTTCTAAGATTTTGGCAATAAAAGGTAGATTCGAAATTGGTCTAAAATCTGCTAAGACAGATGTGTCCAGACCTGGCTTTTTCAAAATAGGTTTCACTATTGCATGTTTGCAAAAAGAAGGAATGGTTGTAATTCAAGAATGCTTTGGAATATAGACCTAAGTTTGGTCTTGTTTTAAAGAAAACAATCAGCAGATTATTACTGAAGTGAAAGCACTTCAAAAAATTAAAGTATGAAAAAGTTATGGAAGTTATAATTTACAGTAAATCAAATATACTTTATTAATATATTTTTTTTAATATAAAATAAATATTTTACAAAATATGTTTTACTATAAAATTACTATAAAATGAAAGCTATATATCTAACCAAGTTGTGTTCCAAATTTAAAGTTGATATCACAAAAATTGAAGTTCCCATGAGATTTTGTTTAGGCGTTATACCAAAAATAGCCACCGGGTGCCATTGAATATAATTGTATGCATTCTGCCATAACAAATTAATAAATTTCTATCCAAATATCACTTCTGTCACTAAATATGGAACCTTGAGATTCAGACCTTTCTGACAATATGTGTTTTGTCAAGATTAGAAAAGGTTTTAATAATAAATTATGAAAGATGATGCCCAAAAGGGGAGGGGCCTAATAAAAAAATACCGTTTCTATGGTAACGCAACGTCCAATTTCAAAACGGTTTTCACAGGATGAATTCTGAGTTTGTAAGCTTTCAAATGATACCTATATTATGATAACTACTAAAATATGTGATATAATAATAATAATAATAAAAAAATAATTATATATAATATATATTATACTTTTTAGAGGACTTCTTACTTTACTTTTTGAAATATAATTTTATCTTTTTTTATTGACAAATACTAGATTGTTTTATTATGAACTTTTAGCACTAAAAACCAAAGTTTCAATTATTAAAAGTGTGTGCGTCGACTTTTTGTGACAAAGGTCATAAACTCCTGTAATGACATCGATTTTTTTGAGGCGCACTCTTGTCATAAATTCATATTTTACTGTTTATTTGTAATTTGTAAGAAAAAACAACGCTAAAATATCTATTTAGGAGTCTTAGACCCTTCCAACGATATATAGTTTGTCATGACTAGATTAGGATTTAATAGAAATATAATGAAGTAAAGTTAGGCGTCCCGCTAGCGGGACGGTGACAGTTAAGGGGTTAATCTATATACAAGACTTAACCACTCAGATATATAAAGGCTATCATGATCATTTTGCCAAAAATGAACCATGTATTTGTTTAGTTCATAATACGTTTTATTTTTAACTTAAACAAATACGTATTATACGGAACGGTTGGCAACCCTTGAGGCACACAAGCACATTTGCGCACACACATGTAAGGTCGCTCTCCCCCTCTGTGTCGGTTTGGAGCTCGCAAGCTCTAGATTGCGGGAGATTTTAACTAATTTGCGGGCATCAGGGAGCCGCTATAAATATGCGGGAGACTCCTGGAACTTCCGGGAGACTTGGGATATCTGTGAACGCATACCTCTCTGTCCAATCATCTTTGAAAACTCTATTTTCTTCATCAACTTTTCTTTTCCTGGACAATGACATCCTCCACACCCATTCACTGCGGTGAAGTGTCGCGTTGCGTCCCTTTTTACAGTCTATGGTTGCGCCTGATTACGTCAAAAATCATACGCTCACTGGATGTCATGGCAACTAAATCACGGAGGAAAACTTTAAATATCTCGCCTTCGTTTTAATTTCGGACCATCTCAAAAAATAAACAAATGATTTTAACATGCGTTTATCAAAGTAGGAAATCCACACTTTTAATCCCTTACACACAATTAGTGCTCTTGAAATACGAAATGGAGGCGGGTCCGGATTGAATTCCCTCCGGGTCCGGATCCGGACCGGAGTCCGGACTTTGAGAAGTACTGGTCTATACTGTCCACCTTAAGTGTAATGACATTAATGCAGAGATAAATATCTGGCCCATTTTATGCATAGCAGCTAACAGGTTAATATAAGGCACAAGTAAGTTATCAAGGTAAAAGTAAAATGCTCACCTCTAAAATTTTCGATCAGCTCAGACAGCCGCCACTCGGTTAGCTAGCTTAACGGCGTCAAAGCTGTACATTGACCTGGAAATAACATATCAATATAGATATAGCATATAGTTAGCAAACAATTTTCAGGTGATATTCTCAATTCATTCAGTTAACGAACGCTCTGAGGTAAAGTGTTCAGACTGCAGACTCAGCAACGATTGTTTGTACAGTACAATGTATGGCCAGCAATGTTATGTTTAATGACATTATGGAATTAACGTTACACCTAATTTCATGAACTTATCGTTATTTTTAATTATTCAAATCTGACTGTGTGGTTAATAACACCTTAATCTTTAGTTTGACAAACTTTACACGGACAGGGGCCGTTACCACGGGCCACGGCTAACACTTATCTCAACGTAGCAACTAAGCCATGGTAATTTTGTTAGCAAATGGTGCTAAACTAACAACGGGGACATTGACACATAAAAGTTTACGTTACAACACCACTGAAAATACTCGCTTACCTTAAATACACGATGAAGTTTCACCGAAGAAGCACAGGCCAAACGGATTGAGCGCGAACCGACGGTTATTTCAAACGACGACTGTGAGAAAATTCCAGAACTGCGCGAACGCGGGCGCGTGCGGGGGTAGAGAGGGAAAGAGGTGTTTCTTCTTGCTCTTCTCCTGAATTTCTGGCACACTGATTTAAATAATATAGGGGCAAGGATGTAATATATGAACTTATATCTTCTAGTTAATGTATCCATGTTTAGAGGGTGTGTCACTTTATTTCTCTTACAAATGGTGATACTGTTTTATCATAATGTACACAATACGCAAGTGTGATTGGTCATATTATGAACTATGTTGACATGATAATATAATAACTACATAAAATATAGCCCTCCAACAAAAGAGAGAGAGAGAGAGAGAGAGAGAGAGAGAGAGAGAGAGAGAGAGAGAGAGAGAGAGAGAGAGAGAGAGAGAACCCTATAACCCAGAACATGGGTTACTCTTTGAAAAATTAACCCAGAAACCCAAACAACCCAGGAATTGGGTCAAAATATTAGCCCTATAACCCAGAAAAGGGTAGCTCTCTAAAAAATGACCCATAATTTTGACCCAACACAAATAACCCAGAAAATGGGTTGAAGAAATAACCCAGGAGTTTTTAGTGTGTATATAACAACAATACAATAACATGTTAATATTTAGATAGATATTGAATTTAATTTATTATTATTATTATTATTATAATTAGATATCTTTGCATTGACTAATAATTTATTTTTAAGTAGCTTAGTCGGAATAGGGTCTAACATACATTTTGTTGATTTCGATGATTTAATAAATTGATACAATTCTTCCTCTCCTATTGCAACGAATGAATGGAATTTTTCCTCAGGGACACAGCAAGGCTTTGCAACCTTGGCTAAATGGCGTATCATTATTTAGTCTCTCGTATATGAGATGTCATCGCTCTGCTGCAGAATTTTTGAACCATTGATTCCATGTGACAATATTTGATCTAAAGTATAATTATGACAATGAGTGGGTCCTGACACGTGTTGTCTAACTCCAATAGAGTTCAGAATGTATCGAAATCCCAATACATCTTTTCCGTTATCTATATGTATATTGAAATCACCAACAATTAGGACTTTATCTGCAGCCAGTACTAACTCCGATAAAAAATCAGCAAATTATTTGATAAAGTCTTTATGGTGCCCTGGTGGCCTGTAAACAGTACCTAGCACAAATGTGGGATTTATTATTTACATTAGATAATGTTAGAGACATATTTTCACGTTAAAGGGTACCTATCATGGAATTTTGAAAATTACCTTTCATGTAGTGTGTAACATAGATCTAAGTGAACAAAAACATCCTGCAAAGTTTTAAATATGAAAGTTCACCGTATACAAAGTTATTCTCTCTCAAAAGTAAGAGTCGACTCTGAGTCGCTGATATGAATCGATAGACGAACGATGCATTTTCTCTAACTTTCGTACGTCACTTGTACAAGTTATTTGAATAAGATACGCCCACTCATTGCGCGCGCCTAGCAGACAGAGAAACCTGACAACATCATGTCGACGAGACTCTGTTCTGAAGTGCGAATCAAAAGCAAACTTTTTTTTCACTGCCCAGGGACGAGCATGAGAAGAATCAGTGGCTAGAGTTTATATTTACAACTATACCACACAAGTATAGCCACCTTGAGCTGTGATCGCGTTATTTTAATGAGGATTCCTTTACAAACACAAATGCTTTCAAGTGTGGATTCGCGAGTCGGTTGACACTGAAGGAACGTTTAGTACCAAGTTTATTTGGATCGGCTTCATCCTCCGAATCACAACCTGTAAGTACTGTTAATAATTGTTGCTTTTAATGGGTTTTGTAGCATGCTCAATAAGTGTGTGTGTGTGTGTGTGTCAGTTACGCTCAACGCAGCTTAGGTCTCCAAGCTGTGTGTGTGTGTGTGTGTGTGTGTGTATCATTTACGCTCAGCGCTTAGGTCTCCAAGCTGTGTGTGTGTTTTGAAATATGTAAAATGTTTGTCGGGTTAACGCGAAAAATAACTGACTGGGTCGTCTGACCAATCACAGCGGATTAGCGTCACGCAAAGGCGGGGTTTGAAAAATGAGTCGTCAAACGAATCATTTGGGAATCGATGAGCAAATCAGGTAAAAATAAATGCATATTATAAGACAACAAAAGTGTTTTTTGTCATTGCATGCATGTAAAACTGTTGTTGGGGACTCCCAGAACAACATTAGGAACATTTTAAATGCCATAATAGGTACCCTTTAAGCACACGAATCCTTGTCATTTATTTTTTTTGTAGGCAAAACACTGAAACAAAATGGTGCTGACAAGCGTCCCACGTCATCTCACATACAGAATATTTAAAGGGACCGCGATCCCTGCACAGTCATCTCGACAGATGCCACTGACGTAAGTATGTAAATCTGTGATAGGAGGGCAGAGGACCGTTGGCACTAAACACAGCTGTTGTCCATAACGTCCTTCTTGAGCTGTGCCAAACAAACTTTGCTGCAACCTTCACTGTGACGCTTTCGAATGTGGGTGGGAGAGACCATGGATGGCATCAAAAACTTGTCTCCATCCCATTGGCCGAGAACTACCTGTGGAGATGTCACACAGAAGCGTGGTGCCGGCATCGCCAAAAACCACGTCCTCGATCTCCAGCCCTGTAGTCGAGGTCCTCAGGAGCTGCACGTCCGGGTCTGTGGCCTGAGTTGCCGGTTGTAATCCACAACATGCACTTGTAATCCAAACCAAGATGGACTGCCCCTGCCACAGCCCGTGATAGGCAGTCTGCCACGCTGTTGTTCTTACCGGCAATGTGCTGCAAGTCTGTGGTGAACTCTGAAATGTAGGACAGATGACGATGCTGGCGGGCAGACCATGGGTCAGCCGCCATGGCAAAAGTCGGTGGTCCACAAAAGCAGTGAAGTGTCGGCCTTCCAACAGGGAAAGAAAGTGTCGGATGGCGAGGTAGAGACCCAGCAGCTCCCGGTCGAAAGTGCTGTACTTCCGCTCACGGGCGCAGCTGATGGCTAAAGAAAGCCAGCGTCTGCCAGGCCCCGCCTTCCGACTGTTCGTAGACAGGACCGACAGCGTAGTCTGAGGTGATGGGGGCTGTTGGAGAAGAATGCGCCAGCATGGTGGCGTTCGGTAGGGCTGCCTTAGTGGCAACAAAAGCCTTGTCTCTGCTCTCAGTCCCGTCCATAGCATGCTTGGGTTTACCTTTTAAGGCCTTGTGCAAGGCCTTGTGCATGAGCTGAGCGGCTCGAGGGATGAAGCGGTGGTAAAAATTCACCATGCCAAGGAACTCCTGCAGGGATTTGACAGTGAGCGGGCGTGGGAACTGTGTGACCGCCTCCACCTTTGATGGGAGAGGGACTGCCTCTCCTTAGTGACTCTGTGTCCTAGGAAATCAATGGTGGAGAGACCAAACTGGCACTTGGCGAGGTTGACAATTAATCCATGTTGGCTAAGCCGCTCAAAAAGTTGCAAAATTGAGTTGCAAAATCAGCCAAAACTGCAGGTTTTTATTTCACATACTGAGTTCAAGTCCTACCTGGGTCAAATTTGTCAACATGTTTGCGATTGTTTTAAAATGTGATTTTCTGTTTTTATTTTTATATTCTTGTGCATCCCTGTCTGTTTGTTACTTGTTGTCTGTGTAAGTTTATCCTCTTTGTGCTGCCTTCTTGGCCAGGGCTCACTTGTAGAAGAGATTGTAATCTCAATGTGATTTTATTCCCTGGTAAAATAAAGGTTAAATAAAAAATAAAAAAAAGGTTTCAGAGGTGCGGCAGGTGCTGAGAATTGGACGTGCTCGCTACTAGGATGTCATCCAAGTGCACAAAAAGGAAAGGCAGGTCCTGCAAAACAGAGTCCATGAGGCGTTGAAAAGATTGGGCAGGCACAGGAACTCAAACAGACCAAACTGCGTGATCACTGCCGTTTTGGGAATGTCCAGTGGGTGTACCGGCACCTGCTGATATCCTCGGACGAGGTCCACATTGGGAAAAATCACCTTGCCCGCCAGGTGCGCTGAACAGTCCTGTATGTTCGGTACTGGGTATCGGTCAGGTGCCGTTGCCTCATTAAGCCGCCGGTAGTCGCCACATGGGCGCCAGCCGCCGCCAGGTTTGGGGACGATGTGGAGGAGTGATGCCCGCGGGCTGTCGGATCAGCAGACTATGCCCAAGCATTCCATGTTTGCAATAGCAAGCTTGGTCGGGTCAAGGCGCTGAGCACGGGCGTAGACAGGTGGACCAGTAGTGGCGAGATGGTGCTCACCATGTTTCACGGCAGATGCAGAGAAAGTGGGCTGAGTGAGAGCTGGGAACCTGGCAAATGGGGGAATCATCGGAAGCTGAAAGCATGTAGAGATATGTCGTATGGAGACGGCCCCGCTGAGCGTGCATGTATAAGTACAAAACGTGACTTCTTTACATCCACCAACAGTCCATGTGCACACAAAAAAATCAGCGCAGAAGAGGGTGACGGCAACCTTTGCTGTAACAAATTCCCAGCCGAACTGATGTCCTCCAAAACATAATTCGACGTACCTCGTTCCATATGTGCGGATGGGGCTTCCATTGGCACCTTCCATAGGAGGGCCGTCAAACAGAAAATGCCATCCGGAGATGCTGTTGCAGATGAAAAGCAATCTGCCGACGCTCATGGCCACTACTGAGTGCTGGCCCTGGCGTTTCCCGACCTGCAGAAACTGCATGGTGAATCACATTTGTTAGCCTTGGTTCCATGGTAGAAACACAAGCCTGAAGGTTGTTGGGGGCCAGAAGACTGCTGCTGACGAGAAGTGGTTGCAGCGATGAGTGTGGAGTTGTCCTGTGTCACCGAAGCGATGTCCACGGGAAAAAGTGAGGCTGCACAATGTCCCTGACTCGCCAAGAAAAATGTATCAGCCTCCTCAGCCAGTCTCTGACACTCAGTGATTGTGGTGTTGGCTATTGCAGGTCTCACTTGGGAAGGCAGCTTACGCAGGAAAAGCTGGATGTAAAGAAAATCGTGTCTGTGCTCGCCCAAAAGATCCAGCATATGGTCCATGAGCTTGGATGGTTTGCTGTCCCAATCCTTGAAAGGAGAAAAGCCTGCTGGCTTTTCAAACGTTCAAACGTTTTCAACAGGTGGGCTTTGAGTGCTGTATACTTTTCAGTTGCCGGAGGATTTGTAAGAAGGCTCACCACTCTGGATGCCTTTGAATTTCTGAGAGCTGACACAACGTAGTAGTACTTTGTTGTATCCACGGTGATCTCACGCAACGCAAACTGCGCTTCAGTGTGGGCGAACCATGCCGATGCCGACAATTCACAGAATCCGGGGAGTTTGAGGGTGACGGCGTTCGCGGTCATGGTCGAGTTGTGTCTCTGGATACGTCCAGCAGACAAACGTCGGGGTCACCAGTGTAGAAATTGCAGTAAATCACAAGAGACAACTTCTCACGTTGAGCACACAAATGCGTGTCTTTTATTTTTTTGTACGCAAAACACTGAAACAAAATTTTGCAACAAACAACGCAAAAAAACATTTAATGGGACCGCGATCCCTGCACAGTCACGAAGAAACACGCTAAGAACAAAGTGCTACGTTTATAACCAACAGTGTATAGAACTTCACTTAACATCAAAGGTGAATTATGTATGTCACATTCACTACATCATTAACAATAAGTGCTTCTGAAGTAAGGGATCGAATATTCAGCAACCCAAGCTTTATAATTTGTTCATCTGTATTATATCTATTTTTTTATTTGTTGAACATCAATAACATTTACCCTTAAATGGGTTTTGGAGTTTTTTTGTATTTTCTAGTCCGGGGAACAGACACAGTCTCTATCTATATGATGATATCTAGGTGAAAGAGTCTCTATGTGATGGGATTCATCTGTCCTCTGTGACATGAGACAGCTAGCAGAGGGTTGGTTTAGCCAGTCTGTCTGCTTCCTGACCTGGGCCCCAGAAAATTAGATCATGTTAATCTTAAAACTGTGCTACCCAGCTTTGATCAGCATGTCAAGTGCGCAACACGAGGGAATAATACACTGGACTGTATATACTCTAATATTAAAAAGGGATACAGAGCCTTCCCCTTGCACAACTCGGCCAGTCTGATCGCCTGCCACTATCCCTGATTCCAGCGTATCACCCTGTTATTAAAAAGCAGACCCCTACTGTCAGAACTATTAAGAGGTGGCCTGAGGAGGCATCTCAACAGCTACAAGACTGCTTTGAACGAACAAACTGGACCTTGTTTTTTAATCAGGATGTGAATGAATATGCCTTTACTGTTCTTTGTTACATTAGAACCTGTGTTGAAAACATTACTATCAACACACGCATCAGAATTCACCCTAACAAGAAACCTCGGATGACTGCGGGGGTATATGCCCTTCTGAGGGAGCGCAACATAGCTTTTAAATCTGGGGATAGAGTATTATATAGCACAGCCAGGCACAACTTGAAAAAGGGCATCAAGCAGGCAAAAGCTGTGTACAAGGAAAAGATTGAGGGCTACTTCACCAACAAAGACCCAACACGGGTGTGGCAAGGAATACAACAAATCACCAATTACAAGAGTAGCCGTGAACCACTTACAAACATCAATGCCTCCTTGGTAGAGGAGCTCAACCGCTTCTACGCCCGCTTTGAAACACCTGGACCAGATAACGGAGCCGTTCTTCCCCTTGCTGATACATACCTCACACTTATGGTAACGGCAGAGGAAGTGAGCACCTTAAGGTCTGTGAACACTAGGAAGGCCAAGGGACCTGACGCGATTTCAGGAAGAGTGTTCAGAGAATGTGCCCATCAACTTGCAGATGTCTTTACAGACATCTTTAATATGTCTATGTCCATAGCAACTGTACCGACCTGCTTCAAAACAACAACCATCATTCCAGTGCCCAAGCAAAGCCACATCACTTTGAACGGACCTGTGGCGCTCACTCCCATTGTTGCCAAGTGCTTTGAGAGGCTGGTGATGAAGCATGTTAAATCTGCCCTCCCCCTCAACCTGGACCAGCATCAGTATGCCTATAGGGAAAACAGGTCCACTGAAGATGCTATCGTTACAGCCCTCCATAAAGTGCTGACTCATCTTGACAAGGGAAAAACATATGTGAGACTTCTCTTCATAGACCATAGCTCAGCGTTTAACACCATCATTCCCATCATTTTACGAATACTCAAAAGGAGCAACCTGTCTGCTGAGCTGCTTAAAGGGGTCATATAATGGTACATGCACTTTTTCAAGTTGATTGTACTGAAATGTGTGTTGGCAGTGCCTGTACACAACCATCATATTATGATAAAAATCTATCCAGTGTTTTTGTTTTAATCTCCTTTAAGGTTTCCCCTGCCTCAAATTGAGCCGTTCGACCGTGTGACGTCACACGGTCGGACGCCCCTCCCACGATTGTTGATTGACAGCAGCGTTTCAGCACAGACCCGCCAAGAGCGAGCTGTCCTCATAGTCCGTCATTGTTGATACACTGGAGCACTATGGCGTCTAATCGATTGTGGTGTTCTGTTCTTGGGTGTAATATTAAACACAGCAGTCTTTTTAATGTTCCTAAATCCGAACTGCTGAAGACGCAGTGGCTGAGTTTTGTTTTTGATGGTAATATTCCCCACAATCAACGTTCATGTTTGCGTGAATCATTTCCAGTGGCGGATCTAGAAAATTTTGCATGGGGGGGCAAAGGGGTGCCAAGAGGTCTTAGCAGGGTGGCAGGGGTAGACGGTGGGAATCCCTATATGTGAATTGCTTTAATAAAACAAACACAAAAACACAGTAGTTAGTTGAATCGTGCCCTTACACACTACAAAGGTTTTTAATTCACAACAGGAATAAGCCCAGTGCTGTGTTCAAACAAAACAAAACTCTGCATCTTTTAAAAAGTAAAAGTATAAAAAGCAAAATGAAAATATTAAAAAAAGTACAATAATTGTGTCCAGGGACGTTTAGCCTTATTGGTTATGCTCCAGCTACTTTTTTCAACTACTCTTGCCAGCAAAAGTCAATATGTGAAAACCGGTTATCCTTGTATTACATTAGGCTACACTGTAGGGCCAAGTAGCTGGGTCATTCCTGGTATGCGGTGACATTTTGGCTTCAAAATTCTTCAAAATGAGCTTTTCTTGCATAGTATATGTCCCTTATGCCATCTTAGATTTTTTTTTTCTTCTTGAAACAAGCAAAACAATTTTTGATGAATAGAATATGTTTCACATTCCACCCTGTTAGGTTTATAGACCTAACAGGGTGGAATCTAACAGGGTGGAAAATTCTGAGCTAAGTTAGCCATAGCTCTTTGAGTGATCAACATTTAGCTAACTAACCTTCTATGAACATAACTTTTATAAATATGTCAGATTTGTTTTTAAATGTTTTGATAGGACAAACATTCTCCATAACATAGCCTAACAGGGTGGAACTTTAAGGGTGGGACAAGCAGGATAACATTTCAAAAACTAAAAAAAAAGTTAGGAGTGAGAGTTGAGGCTTACTTCAGTTTGTACAGTTGAATTCCAGCGGGTAAAAGAAATTAAGTCACTTCTTGAAAATGGTCTCAGTGAAATTGCAGTCGGATTTCACCGAAAAAAGGCAAAGGCACCGAAAAATTTCACCGAAAAAAGGCAAAAAAGTACATACTAACAGGGTGGAATGACTTCAGGGAGGGACGCAGTAATTGAAGAAAATTTTAAGAAAAGACCTATATTTTCACATGATTTATATGAATGATTAGAGGCAATTTAGCCTAGTCTATAACATAATAAAAAATATTTTGAGGTTTTTGTCATATTTCTTGCAGAAGTTGATTACTGTGCACTGAGGACATGATATAATTGAATGCATAAATCAATTAAAATAGTGTAAAATACAAAATATTATTTTAATGTCTATTATCTCTGTTTAAATGGTAAAGAATACTTAAATCTACAATTTAAGCCATTTACTATAAATATGTGACTCATTTTAGAGAAAATATGTGTAAATAAACAATTGGGACAGGAAAAGTCCCCGCATACCAGGAATGACCCAGCTAATAATTTGTTATTAGTAGCCTATAACAAATATAAAATCAGAAATATTTATCACATGCACACACGCAGTTATATTTAGACTACTTAATATAATAATCCTGATTTTATTAGTTATTTCCCCAGTTTTAATCTGGTTTCATTGCAGTGATATCTGAGAGGAATTGGATTTGCTTATAATCAAATGATCGATCTCCTAACTAGCACTGTATTGTGTGTTGTAACGTCGGCGTAACAGCGACCATCAGTAAATGTTATTATGGATACAAACAATTTATATTTTTTATTAAGCTGTTCTTGTCTTTACTAAAATCAAAATTAGGCCAATCAAAGGAAGAGTGCTCTTACAAATCACGAGGAAGCGATTTGACAGCTGATTTTGGCTAACGTAATAGACTCGCTGTTTTTGCTGGTGCTGAATCGTCTTTAGCATACAATATATTCATTACAAATGTAACTTTAAGTTAAACGTTTGTTTAACTACACATGGGGAAACTCACTTCACCTTCAGAGGCTCTGGGGCAGCTTAGTCTCTCCAGTCGGGTTGCAGGGCCACCGCACCGCAGCAGACTCGCTGTGTGTGTGTGTGTGTGTGTGTGTGTGTGTGTGTGTGTGTGTGTGTGCGCGCGTGACTGAGCGAATGCCGCTCTGCACGTTTGAATCAGGGACGTACTAAGTATTTGAGGGGCGGGGGGACGGGCTTTAATAAGAATTTAATTGTTCACTTTTGGTAAATGTATCGTTTAGTTCACTGTTTTGAGAAGCTTGCGGGTTGTTTAAGTACAGTTTTTGGATCACCAAAGTTAGGGGGGCAGCTGGGGGGCAAGGCTCTAGAGTGGGGGGGCACCTGCCCCCCCTTGCCCCCCTGTAGATCCGCCCCTGATCATTTCTCACCAGACTGCTTTATAAACGAGGATCAGTAAGTTAGCTGGTTTTTGCTAAGAAGCTGCTCCTGAAAAAAGAATCGGTACCAACTATTCATGTTCCTGCTGCACCTCCAGAAGAAGTGAGTGTAAAATTGTATTAACTTTTATATTTAATTTTTCAAATTGCTTGCACGCTTCACGATGAATGTGGCTAAGATTTACACTCAGGGTACATTGACATGTTTTCTATGTACGATGTTCTCAATATTATTCCCACGTTTATAATGAACAATGCGTTACGGTTATTGTGTTATTACAAACTGAGTAGCCTACTTATACATCAGTAAACACATAGCGTTCGTACATCTCACTAAGTTACTCTAACGTTACCCTGCCAGTACATACAAAAATAGATCAAAGTGACATATGACGTTAACCAACCATTCAGAAACGTCCTGTTCGAGCCTTAATTGTTGAACTTTTTTGCTGCCGTCATCTTGTTCCGGGTCCGACTCTGGTTCAAACTGATACGGTTGCACAGATGTGTCCTCAGAGAGAATCCCGCTGCCATTCTTTCTCCAAAATATACCCGGCCTCAACTGTTGTCAAGTCAACACTCCACGTGCGTTGTCAAAGCGCCCGCAGAACAGATGGGCGGAGTCAGCGAAGCTCATTATCATTTAAAGGCATATGCACTTAAACGGCGTGCTGAAAACAGAACTGTTTTTGACCAGGTAAAATGAGGTTTTTTTTAAAATACTAATGAGAATTTTTAATTAAAGTATATTACAAACTTTTCATTTAGACCCTAAAGAATCAAATTAACTTGATGAAATGGCATTATATGACCCCTTTAAGACCTTCTATCAATGTTCCATCGAGAGTGTTCTAACATACTGTATGACTGCATGGTATCCCAATTGCACAGAGAAGGACAGGAAATCTATCAACCGAATTATAAGATCTGCTGAAAAAATCATTGGACTTCCACTGCATCCACTGGACGACATCTTCAAGATCCGCTGCCTACGCAGAGCGCATAATATTCTGCAGGATGAGACGCACCCCTCAAACCATCACTTCTCCCTGCTTCCATCTGGCAGGCGGTATCGGGCTCTTGGAGCACGCACCTCCAGGTTGAAGAACAGTTTTATCCTCAGGGCCATCACAGAACTGAACAATCATGCTCCTCCACCCCCCAGTCGCACAGCTGCACTTTCTAGATAGGGACTTTATGCAATGGGACGTGTTTCAATATATTTTTATTTTATTCTATTTATTGTATGAGTGCGTTTATAAAAACTGAGTGTTGTTTTAGAGGTTGCACAAGCAAATTCAGCAGCACCATACCAGGAGGGATGAATACCATCTCTTTTGTAGACAGGTATCAAAAGAGGTCAGGTCTGCCCCAAAAACTTTCCAGTTGTCTACGAACCCTATATTATTTTGCGGACACCACTTAGACAGCCAGCCATTGAGTGAAGACAGTCTACTTACTATCTCACTCCGGTGAACAGGAAGGGGGCATGTAAAGGGAACTATAATATAGTGTATTGAGTTGTACGTAAACTCAGAAATAAGCACTGCTTCTAGAGATTAACTCTTGAGTTAGTTTTTGGTTGGCAAGTTCATTGTCCAAAAGACCGGTGTTCACAGAGTTTGGTAATTCATATTGTGCAGTAAACCAAAAGAAGAACACTGTTGTCCTGACTCTTTTTTTTGTGTGTGTTGTTTGAACAGTATCAAAACACAGCAGGAATCACTGACAGTGAAAACTCTTGTAGAGATTCTGGATGCAATCATTAATTCTCTTTTATTAAATCACGAACTCGCAACAAATTTAAAAGGACAACAAGCTTTAACTAACATTCCTAAAAGGCCATGTGGTCAGCCCTGGGGACCCCTATCTCCCAAATCGGCGCCGATGAGTCTAGGGAATAAATGGACTTTGGACTTTTTTTATGCTGATAAATGGTTTTAAGTGTTCCCCAAACAGCGGGTCCTCTCACTTGAGACAACACCCAGACCATCTTCTCCCTCCCAGCGGAAATCAGGGGGGAGAAGCGCAAAAACAGACGTTCCCTTTGTCTGTTTTTCCCGCCCGAGAGCAATACACGTTCACGCACATACACCTACGCACATACTTACACACGCAGGAACCCTAACTTTACATCCTAAGTCGTTACTAAAACATCTTTGGTGTGTAAAATACATGGAGAAGAACTGTAAATGTGCAAACTTGTATTACGAATGTTTTCATGAATGTAAGATACTTATAAATGTCTGAAAGTACGCTTTGAGATGTAATTCTGCAAGAGTATGTCTTGGACGTATGATGTGTGATATCGTTGTAATCCTACAAATCTGATCTATCTATTAAGCTGTATATCCATATCGTAAAATGTATAACGACATGCATATTCTATTACCAAAGTAAGCTTAATTTTCTACTTGGTCATAAATTCATATTACCGCTGATCTCCACCCCGCGCTCCACGATTGGCCGGCGCGCCTTACCCAGGCGTGCCTAGCTCATCTTTATAATCCCCAAAACAGAGACGATCTCTCTCTCTGTTCGTGTGTACCCTGTTCCTGTGTATTCTTTGTAATCTTCGTATTTTATTTTTAATGTTCCTGTTTTACTTTAACTTCGTTTCATTTTGCGCATAGCCAGTCCGTTCTTAGTGTTCTCGTCTCCCGACTGAGACCTCCACGTGCGTTTCGTAAGTCTTCCAGCACTCCGGTGAAAAGACTCCCTTCACGCATACAGAACTAAGTCAGAACGTTTGAATCTCCCGCGAATCAACCACGCTTGGAGCCAAAGAAACCCGCCCTCCATCTTCTGGACGCCGCACGTTTGTTCCCGAACACCAACAAACATACAGGTCTGAATGCAAAGCTGTTTCACCTAAATTTAGACGTTGTAAAGTGTGTCTCCTGTGGCTGTCTCTTAAGGGTCTAAAATTGTGCTAGCAATTGTATTTTCCTTGTGTTTTTCCTTTCTTATTGTTTTTATTTCATTTTGTTTAATCTATATCCTTGTTTTACATGTAGTGTAGTTCATTCATTAAACCTCATTTTATACTTTATTGACTCTGTGGTTGTTGCTCGTATAACAAAGCCTCTTTAATATAAAGATCCTAGCTAATCTGATAATCGTTTAAGTGCACCAACATTGTCAGCAAATTTAAGCAAAAATAGACCATAAGTCATTTGTAGCCTCCAGCCGGATTTTTATATATTTACCCTGAACAGACGGGTACGCTGTACAACCCTTCGTGGGTAATTTAAATACGTAAGGACCCGGTTCAAACTGTATTCAATAATTTGTTGATCATAGATTAATAATTATTGAATATCTATCCCCAAACTTAAAATTGATAAAAGAGCTTATGAACCCTAAAAACCTTACACTCTTCACATGTGCTCTCAATCATAACCGCTACTGAATATCTGAACACAAACAATGATTAAATGCACATTGGTAGATCGTCTTCTGTCTGTCCTCCAAAATGAAATCAAATGTATATTTCTGCTCATGTAAACTAACTGTCTAAGCAAAATAAATTAGTTTTAAAGATGAACAGGTCGCCCCCACTGCGCAATTCTTACAAATTACATAGTCTTTAGTCTCTTGTAGGAGGCATGAGACACATTTTTCCAAATTCTGTTATGATTATCAAAGTTTAGTCAGTTTGGAGTATGTAGGTCAAATGACTTTGTTCAAATTTTCTGTGCTGATAGAATGCACTACAGCACGATATTATGATATTTCTTCAAAAGCAGATGGTGGAGATGTTTTAATTGTTCACAATCAAAAATCGTCATATTGCACACCCCTACACTAGATATATGATATTATTATTATATAAAATTATTATATTATATTGATTATATATTATTTGTCAGTAAATTTCATAGCTTATCTATTATATCCCACAGCCAAACTTGAATCCACATGTTCATGACTTCATCTTGTTTTTTTTAACAGGTGGTGAAGCGAGCTGTGGCTAGCCAGAAAGACCAACCAGAGGCTGTGGAGAGGGCAGAAAAGTTTCGGCAGAAATACCGTCACAAACTCCAGACTCTTCGGCAGCAGCCTTTGTAAGAGCATCATGAACCTAAAGCCTCTGCTTTGGCTCGTCACGGGTTCATTCTTCAGCTTGACTGTATTTGTGGCTTAATATTCAACAAAATCTTAGTAGCAATAAGGATGTTTTATGAGTTACAGTCTTGTAGTGTGTGTGTGTGTGTGTGTGTGTGTGTGTGTGTGCGCGTTTGAGTGTTGCTGGATAAGTGTTTCTCTCTTCTAATGTAGCTTGCCTCTCCTCTCATCTCTAGTGCTTATGGATCCCTCACCGTCAGAAGTCTTTTAGACACAAGAGAACACTGTTTAAACGAGTTCAACTTTCCTGACCCCTACTCTAAGGTTTACATTAAATCATCCTTCACCTTTGCTGTGGTTCTTCAAATCACATTAGTTCCCCACAATCTGTTATTTAAAATCTTGTAAACATATTTTTCTGTCATGAGATTGTTTCAATCTCTATCCTTGTGGATCTGTTTTTCTATTTTCCAGTGGTTAAACCATTATTTAGGATGAGTGTTTTTTAGTTGTTAGTGGCCGATGGAGAATTATCTGATTCAGTCTGAATCTCTTATTTTCCTGTAGATCAAGCAGAAAGAGAATGACATGGCCCTGAAATACTATCTGAAGGTGGTAAAGTCAGTAGAGGAGCTGAGCTGGGAGCAAAGACAGTTCACTTTGGTCAAAGGCCTCCTGGCCGGCAACGTTTTCGACTGGGGAGCCAAAGCTGTGTCAGAGTGAGTGTACTAACAAATATGGCAGTTTTTTGGGGGGAGGGTATATTCTTACTTTTATTTGTTTTTCAGCGTGCTTGAATCAGATCCAGACTTTGGGTTTGAACAAGCAAAACAACAATTACAAGGTATGAAAACTTTTAAACTGTCACATAATAATGATAAAATATTGTATCACAAAATAAATGATAAACATGTTTGTACTCTACCGGTCAAAAGTTTGGAATAATTGAAATTTATTTGATCAAAAATACACTCATAATCAAAAATACACTCATAAACAACAATATTATTAAATATTATTACATTCAAAAGAACAGTTCTATTTAATCTATTAAAATGTAATTTATTGCTGTGATGGCAAAGGTGAATTTTCAAGGTTTTTCCTGGATCAAAAATGGTCTTTGATGGTCGTGGATGAACACCGTCATCCACACACACAGTAATGTAAATCCCCAAGAAATGCAAAGAAACAGTTTGTAATATTAACTTATCCTATTTTTTCATGAAATAAAAAATAATCAAGGTCGGGACAAATCATAAAGCAAAGTGCTTAGAACTACCTGTAAATGTAAATAAAAGTCACTGAGTGACTGATTTGAAGGTTAGTAATAAAATGAACAACAAAGTATTACATTACATAGAAAAAGTGGCAGGTTTAATATTTTACATTCACAGTCCAAGACTTAATGCACAGATCATTTGACATACAGTATCAGATTGGTGTATTTCATCTATTGCTAAATTTATCAGTGTCAATCGATTCAATCGTACATTTAAATACAGTTGTCAATCCAGAAACTTTGCACTGTGTAGTTACGGTAGCAGCATGAATATACAGTGCTTAACAAATTTATTAAACCACCACCCAATGTAAGGTTTGTGCCACACATTTCATACACAATGGTAATTCAAAGTGCTTTACATAGAAAAATTTAAAATAATCAAAATAAATCAGAATAATTAAAACAGTTTTGAATAAAAAAATAAAATACAGTACAAACAGTCGGACGAACAGTGGTACAATACTCATTCAGTAAATGCATAGCTAAACCGATGTCTTTTGAGTCTGGATTTAAATGTGACTACTGTAGGAGCACATCTGATCTCTTCTGGAAGCTGGTTCCAGCTACAGCTGGCATAGTAGCTAAAAGCGGACTCGCCATGCTTAGAGTGAACCCTTGGTATTTCAAGCTGATGTGATCTAATGATCTGAGTGATCTTTTGGATTTATATTCAGTGAGCATATCTGCAATGTATTGAGGTCCTAGGCCATTGAATGATTTATATACCAGTAATAATACTTTAAAATCAATCCTATATTTAACTGGCACTCAGTGTAAAGACCTGAGGACTGGTGTTATATGTTAATTTTTTCTGGTTCTGCTCAGAATCCTGGCAGCAGCGTTCTGTATGAGCTGCAACTGTCTTATGGTCTTTTTGGGAAGGCCAGTGAGGAGTCCATTACAATAATCCACCCTGCTGGTGATGAAAGCATGCACAAGTTTCTCTAATTCTTGACTGGGAACAAAGCATCTAATTCTTGCAATATTTTTCAGGTGATAGACAGTACGCTGATTTAGTTATTGCTTTGACATGACTAATGAAACTAAGGTCTGACTCTAGATACACACCAAGATTCCTGACTTGATTTTAGTTGTTTGACCCCTAGAGTGAAGGTATGCATTCACCTTGAGAACTTCATCTTTGCTTCCAAATGCAATGACTTCAGTTTTGTCTTTGTTTAACTGAAGAAAGTTTTGGCACACTCAACTCTTTACTTCATCAATGCATTGACACAGGGAGTCAATGGGTCTGTAGTCGTTAGGCGATAGGGCTAAGTAGATCTGTGTGTCGTCTGCATAGCTGTGGTAAGAGATTCGGTTCTTTCTCATTATTTGGCTCATTGGAGCATGTAAAGGGTTGAATAGGAGTGGCGCAAGAATTGAGCCTTGTGGGACTCTGTCTGCATGTGTCTACTCAGAGTTATGGTCTGAAAAAGCCCCAGAAAAACAGAAAGCCCGACCCAGTTTTCCAGCCTGTCAAGAAGTATGTTGTGATCGACAGTGTCAAATGCAGCACTGAGGTTGAGTAGTATCAGTACTGATAATTTGCCTGTATCAGTATTTGAGCAAATATCGTTTTTTATCTTTATGAGCGTTGTCTCTGTACTGTGATGTGATCAGAAACCAGATTGAAAATTGTCAAAGTATCCATTTGAGCGTAATAATTTGTTCAGCTGATTGAAGACAACTTTTTCAATGATCTTGCCTATGAAAGGAAGATTTGAGATGAGTTGTTTAATATGGTCTTATCCAGATTGCTCTTTTTCAGGAGGGGCTTGACAGCTGCAGTTTTCAGGGAGTTTGGAAAACTCCCAGAGAGAAGTGAGGCATTTACCACTTCTAGAAGATCTGCTTCAAACAGCTGTTTAACACACTTTTGAAAAAAGATGTGGGAAGTGCGTAGGTTGATGTTTTAAGGTGCTGTACGGTTTCTTCCAAAATTTTACCATCAATTTCTTCGAAATCAGACATAGTAACTACTTTCTCAGGTAGCGGTCTGATCTGTCTGACCCCAGCGCAACTGAAGGATGTGCTGATCACCTCTCTGATATTATTGATTTTCTTAGAGAAGAAAGAAGCAAACTTACTGCACTTGCTGTCTGAGAGCATTTCACTGGGAATGTGGCTTGGGGGTGTTTGTCAGTATCTCTACAGTAGCAAAAAGAGTGTGTGTGTTGTTTTAGATGTGGCAGAAGCAGAAGGTCAGCTTGTTAGTGCTCAGACCATACGCGGCACACTGCAACAAGTCTGTTTGCATGGCCGTCGTCCCAGAAGGAAGCCTCTTCTGAAGCTGGCTCACAAGAAAGCCTGCAAACAGTTTGCTGAAAGCCTTTTTCGCCTTTCTTCGCCTTTGTCGTCATTGGCTTTTGGCTTGTTTAGTTGGGGACATTTTTATTATAACATTATTTTCCTGTTATCTCTGTAAAGCTACTTTGAAACAATCTGTATTGTAAAACGCGTTATATAAATAATATAAATAAAGTTGACTTGACTTGACTGAAAGCAACCTGTCCAAGAGCATGAATTACTGGAACCATGTTCTGTGGTCTGATGAGACTAAGATAAACTTGTTTATCTTAAAATAATATAAACTTGTTTGAACTTTAAAAAAAAAAAAAAAAAAAACGTTTTTTTTTTTTTTTCAGCAAGAACACATTAAATAGGCGATAAAGAAGTTCATTATGATAAACCTTTCTCTTTCAAATAAATGCTTTCTTATTAAATTCTATTCATTAAAGAATCCTGAGAAAATTATATCACGGTTTCCACATAAATATAGATTTTCAACATTGATTAATAATAAGACCCATTATTATTAATTAAGCACTAATAATAATTGATACCAATTGAGCAGCATATTAGAATGATTTCTGAAGGATCATGTTACACTGCAGACTGGAGTAATGACTGATGAAAATTCATCTTTGCCATCACAGGAATAATTATATTAAAATATATTTAATAGAATAGAATTGAAAATATATATTAAAGTATAAAACGGTTATTTAAAATTGTAATAATATTTCACAATATTACCGTTTCTACTGTTTTTGATCAAATAAATAAAAATAAAAAACTTTACAAAAATTACGAACTTTTCACTAGTATGTATATATTTTGATACCTTTAAGTTTTCTATATACTGAACATTTTATATTCCCAGAGAGGCCATGGCTTGTGGATGCCTACAATCAATGGATTGAGAGAATGAAGGTCAGATCCTAAATTGACAATGACTTTAATTCATTAAACTTTAAACTGTATAGTTAGCTGCACTCGTACACTGTTCAAACAAGGTGTGATATGATAGTATCTCTTCTATTTTAATAAAAACGTATCCGTAAAAAAAAACAACACAACAGGATATTGGGTCTCATTTACACACAATGTAAAGTATTTAAAAGCAAGAAAGTTTGATGATGTGTATTATTTCAAATCAAATATGTTAAGTTCTACAAAGGGTTTTTTTTAGACAGTAAATTTTATTTTAAAAATAAATGAAAAAAAAAACATGTAAATGACTTGCTGCGGACACGCACCCCCTCATTTAGAATAATCGGTATTAGATGTCGATTTATAATGAATATTTTCGATACCAGCTAAAGTGAGATAACAGGTCAGAAACCAGTTTATTGACTTGATAGTTTTTTTTGTATTATTACTTATATGAATTAAAACTTTCCACTAGTGTTGCACGGTGCACCGATACTTCAATAGTATCGCGACACTCAGAAATTAAAAACGCCACGATACCTACATTTATTAGTATCGATACTTTTTTCAGCAAAGAAGCTGCAGTTGTTATGTGACAAACACTACAGCGAATTTTTGTCCCGCCAAAGTCTTATTTGATTGGTAAGTAATGTAACTTAGATGAACTGCTGCGCATGTGACAGGGTCCATGTTAGAGAGAGAGGGAGAGAGGGAGGGAGGGGAGAGAGAGAGAGAGAGAGGAGGAGGGAGGGAGGGAGGGACAGAGAGAGAGAGAGAGAGAGAAGAGAGAGAGAGAGAGAGAGAGAGAGAGAGAGAGAGAGAGAGACACCCAGTCGCGCTCGCACTCTCTCTCTCTGCGGAGCCAGGCGAAAGTATAAACAAGGCTTCCGTTTCAAAACTAAGCGCTGTCTTGCGCTCTCCCACATATTAATCAAAATAAATCGACACGATGGTAAGGTCGGGAGACTTGTTTTCCTGAATTATCGCTGGGTGTGAATTGTGCTAAAATACGTTGCCTTATCTTCTCTGAAAAGCGTTCCGCACATTCAAATGACATAAACCACACTTTAAATAAACGAAAAAAACTATCCAGTGATGAAATGTTTTCTGTGGTGATGACACATCACACAACGCGCACACGTCCGATAATGACATGTCCAATTCGCGAACTAATGACTCATTTGAACCGATTCGTTTTAATGAATGGTTTAAACAACTGATCTTTCCAACACTGAACTCACGAGACGTCTGAATCGGTGTATAACTATTCGTTAACACTTTACAATAAGGTTTCATTTATTACATAAAAATACAGTTTGCTTACTCAAGTGTAAGCTTGAGCCCCCAAGTATTTTGTTCAAATGTTTAACATATCTGCTGTTCATATGTTCATTTATTAGTGTGTTGTATGATTAGAATGTTGTCCCGGTTTTAAAATAAAGCACAGCAATGATATTTGAGTGTTTCTCCCTTTTCAGGAAAAGTATCGAAAAAGTATAGAAATCGCAATTCTTGACTTGGTATCGGTATCGAAACAAAAATTTTAGTATCGTGACAACACTACTTTCCACACAAAATGCTTAAAGAGCATATTGCAGGTAAAAAAAAAATCTAAATTAATATATAACCTTGTGTGAAAATACCATATGAAAAGGTAATGCAGGATTTAAAATGTTTTAAAATGACATAAGGGCAGCAATTTAGTAGATAAAGTGAGCGTTTCTTTGGCTGCTGGTAAAAAACACTTTTTTTTTTTCAATATCGCGTCATTTTACGTCACAAGAGGGAGGGAGCCTCCAGCGCAGATAGGTTTGTATTCAGTAAGAGTGGGTACATTTGCTTTTTTATACTCAGAATGACTAATTGGAATGTAAAGAACAACATATTATTATATGTACTATGCATATACATAGTATTATACATATACAGTTATTTGTTTTATTAGGAAAATACCACATAAAAAGAATTGGGCTTTTTTTCACATTTTATACATGACTTCACACTATATGTACATCTTTTGGAACAAACTAAAAACAAAAAAGCAATGAAAACATGTAATGCTTTGAAAGCACTGGATTTTATGTAAAACGTTTTTTGTATTTTTTATTTCCTGGCAGCTAATGTTAATGTGATATTGTGAATATGTAAAACCTCTTGTTCTCGTGGCATTGAATTCAGTAAGAGCCGTCGTGAATCAGTGTTTTCGGTAGTTTTTGTATTTTAATTTATCATCGTCATGGTAAATTATTGTGTTTGTGGAGGTTGCAAAAACTCCAGCCTGTCAGGACATCGAGTCCACAGGTTTTCTAACAGGAAAAAGGACGGTGTATCTTTCGTGCCTATGTGCGGTTTGTGCAGCTGTAGAGACGGGATTTATCTTCCGCATCGGCTTCGAAAAACGCGATCGTGTGTAGTGTCCACCAGATCGGAGGAACAAAAACGTGTATATCAGGAATAAAAATATCTCTGTCTCGTCTCGATGAGAAACCGCTACGTTATATCACAGTCTGGACGGATATTAATGAGCATGACATACGCGCCTGATCAAAGCTTATAGTTTCTGTTATTGGTAAATTCCTCCTAGATGACCAATAATAGCTTTGCTATTAAGTATTAACTGATATACGATGGTAATAATCTGTACAATATTGTGAGCACAATGTATATCGTTAGCGAACGTGTAGGCTATCTATAACACGTCTCTCACCACGACACCTGCCGTTCTCAGTAATTGCGTTTCACAAGAGTATTCCCCATTACTCTGTGCATGTAGAACAACGACATTACCGAATGATATACACCTCACATTTTACCAAACAGAATGAACGATGCACTATAACTCTATTACTCTATTAATTAAAACTCACAGTGAACAGTATTAAATATAAAAACAGATATGCCTTACCTTTTTGTTGCAGTGCAGTTTTTATTGCATATTGGTCTAATGTTTTGCCGAAAGCATACCGTCCTCATTTTTTTTATTGCTGCTTCCATTCTCCTGATTGCGATTATTTAATTTCTTCGTTAAAAAACATCCAGGGAAGACTGAATAGGCTGTTTCTTTTAATGTTTACTCAGTATCTGACAGCTAGGCTAATGAAAAAGACATGCGATTAAAGGAGTAGTTCACTTTTAAAAAAACTTTTGCTGATAATTTACTCACCCCCATGTCATCCAAGATGTCCACATCTTTCTTTCTTCAGTCGAAAAGAAATTAAGGTTTTTGATGAAAACATTCCAGGATTTTCTCCATATAATGGATTTCATTGGGAGCCAAACGGTTCAAGGTCCAAAAGACAGTTTCAGTGCAGCTTCAAATGGCTTTAAACGATACCAGACGATGAATAAGGGTCTTATCTAGCGAAACCATCGGTCATTTAAAAAATAAATAACAAAGTTTAAGTTTTTTAAGCACAAATGCTCGCCTTGCTCTGTTCTGTGATGAGCGTTCGTGACTGTCCTGTTCGAACTCGTTCATCAAAATTAACAAATCTTTTTTCGAGTCATGACTCGAAGGGTCCTAGATAAGACCCTTATTCATCGTCTGGTGTCGTTTAAAGCCCTTTGAAGCTGCACTGAAACTGTCTTTTGGACCTTGAACTGTTTGGCTCCCAATGAAATCCATTATATGGAGAAAATCCTGGAATGTTTTCATCAAAAACCTTAATTTCTTTTCGACTGAAGAAAGAAAGACGTGGACATCTTGGATGACATGGGGGTGAGTAAATTATCAGCAAAAGTTTTTTTAAAAGTGAACTACTCCTTTAAGTGACGCAAAAAACTGCGGCTGCGCACACTCACTCCACACAAGTTTTTTTTAATAATAATACTTTTGCAATAATGCATGTCTCCTCTGACCGTTGTTCTGTCTAACATTAATCCTGGCCTGTCCCTGCTCTCTTGGCAGCATAGCAGGTTCATAATTGTATGGCTGTGGTCCGTGGTCCGTCATACGAGTAAGTCTGAAATGTCATTGCGATGTCATTGTTTTCCTGTTGTTTGAATGGTTTGAATCGACCGCTCTCCCACCCGTTACGTCACGCCTGTTACGCCCATTTTCAGATGCGGAAGTAAAATTCTTTCACAAAAACGACTCCAGAAGCCAATGTAGCGCATTTATAAGTATATTTTAAAGAAAATCTAGTTACTACATTGTTTTTCTATAAATTGACTCGTTGGGTCCTCTAACCTGCAATATGCCCTTTAAGATATTACAAAATGGAAACAAACAAAAAATGATTTGTAATTCTAATACAAAATAAATAAAAAAATAACTGCTTCACTACTGACCATAGGCACTGATCCCACGGAAATGGCCATGTGCCCACGGAAAAACACGAGATATTCTCCATTCATTCAGGAATGTGTGTTTTAGTTTAGTTGGTAATCATAGGTGGAGGGAGAACCAATGCCAGATTTAAGGCTAGTAGATGCACTTCCCCTTAAAAAACATGTAAATTTAAACTATTACAAGGAAATGTATGCGTCACCATACAACCCACACATCCCAGCATAAACGCTCCCAATAAATTATTTGTTATTAAAGCATCTACGTTCACAAACCACTGTTAATTTGAACAGAAAAGCAGGCATATACTGTATGTGGACTTTGGTATGCGTGCAAAAGAGCAGTCGCTTTATATTCACTAAAAAGCTATCACTGTTCTTAGCTCATTGCGATTTTCACAAAGTTCTATTATAATAAATTAAGCTGACTGCACAATGAATCTCTTATTTACATATTTTCTACACTTTGTAATAATGAGAGGATTTGTACAATATAGCGTTGAGCATATCAAAAGAAAGAATTGAAGAAAACTTACATACAAAATATAAACGCATTAAACAGAAAACAATCAGAAAACTTCAACATAAAACCCTTAAAGGATTAGTTCACTTTTTAAAAAACTTTTGCTGATAATTTACTCACCCCCATGTCATCCAAGATGTCCATGTCTTTCTTTCTTCAGTCGAAAAAAAATTAAGGATTTTGATGAAAACATTCCAGGATTTTTCTCCATATAATGGACTTCAATAGTAGGCAAAACGGTTCAAGGTCCAAATGACAGTTTCAGTGCAGCTTCAAAGGACTTTAAACGACACCAGACGATGAATAAGGGTCTTATCTAGCGAAATGATGCGCCATTTCGAAAATAAATAAAACAGTTTAAGTATTATTAGCACAAATGCTCGCCTTGCTCTGTCCTGAGATGCACGTTCGTGAATCTCCTGTTCGAACTCGTTCATCAAAATGAACAAATCTTTTTTCGAGTCATTTTATTCAATCAACGAACGAAATGACTCGAAAAAAGATTTGTTCATTTTGAACGAGTCTTTTTCGAGTCATTTTGTTCATTCAACGAACGAAATGACTCGAAAAAAGATTTGTTCATTTTGATGAATGAGTTCGAACAGGAGAACAGAGCAAGGCGAGCATTTGTGCTAATAATACTTAAACGGTTTTATTTATTTTCGAAATGGCGCATCGTTTCGCTAGATAAGACCCTTATTCATCGTCTGGTATGTTTATAGTCCTTTGAAGCTGCTCTGAAACTGTCATTTAGACCTTGAACCGTTTTGGCTACTATTGAAGTCCATTATATGGAGAAAAATCCTGGAATGTTTTCATCAAAATCCTTAATTTCTTTTCGACTGAAGAAAGAAAGACATGGACATCTTGGATGACATGGGGGTGAGTAAATTATCAGCAAAAGTTTTCATCAAAATAATTTGCATAACAGTGACTGAAAAAATATGTATTTTAGATATGGGAATGGCATATTTTGAGTTTTGATATTTGGGATATGGTCATTTGGCTATTTTTGATTGGCCATTATGGTTAGTTTTGTTACGCAGAACTGGCAACCCTGTTCATTGTCGATATACAAGGGAGAGTGAGAAAAAAGAAATAAAATCATGTCCTGTCTTTTTTAAATGTATATTTGAAAATGTAATATTTAAACAATCTATGAAGCCTTCCTGGTCTTGATTGAACACTGCCTGCTGGCTTTCTTTTACAGGGTCCTCCTCATAAATGTGCATTGTTTTTCGTAGATAATAGTGGAATAGACATTATTCTTGGGGTTTTCCCTTTCATTAGAGAACTCCTCATCAGAGGCACAGAGGTAAGTTAACAACAATATGTCTCAGAAGAAAATTGTAATTGTTGGACACACTTCTCAATGTGTTGTTTAAGTTTTAGTTGCACATCTATGTATGTTGGCTTTTAGGTTGTGCTTGCCAGTAACTCAAGCCCTGCCCTAAATGATGTCACTAACAGTGAGCTGCAGATCCTGACTGAGAGAATAGCAGCCATGGACCCTGTCATTCAGTGAGATATTATCACCCTTATTACCATCTGTGAGAAGGTTTACAAAAATTAAAAATGTTTTACAAAATGTTTTAATCATTTGGCTGTAGATAATGTAACATGAGAATGGCAGTCAGTCTTTGTCCACATCAATAGAACGAGTTTGTGCACTCGTCTCAAATCACTGGTCATAGAGCAAATTTGTGACAAACTAGTTTATAAGCACTAAAGATGCCCATTGTTTGTTTTATTGTTTAATATATATATATGGTTTTACTATGAAATAGCTAGTTTAATAGGCTTTGTAAAAAGGCTTAACCATTTGAATTGTGCCTTGGATTATATATTTTGGATAATTTTTTCCCCTACCAAATAGCACATTCAAACACATTTTACAGAACTTCTAAGCATACCTCATTTGTTTTTTCAATCTCCAAAAATGTATGTTTGCTGCAATATCATAGAAAAAAATAGCCTGTATAATATAACAACAGAGATGTTTTCTATCAAATCTAAATGGCTAATTATTAGTTTTTAACAAAACAAACAAAAACCTGTAATCTAAACAGAATTGTCAGAAAATCTAATTTATTTAAATGGAGCTATTTAAGCTTTAGAAAAAAATCTATATATCTATCCACTCTCTATGATTATATGATGTATATATTAATTAATATTAATATTTGATACATCAGACTTATATGCCTCAAATAGTATGATGTGAGATTATGGAGCTCATAAAATCATTGAGATTTTATAACAGTATAGCAGACTACTTGCATAAAATATAAGTTTACTTGCTAAAAATTAATACAATAGGTTTTTCTGCAAAGTTTTGATCATGTTGATAATTTAGAGGCCTTAGAATTTTGTGAATCAAATATAATACAGTAGGCTTTAAAAGGTTGAAGCTTATTATATTGTGATAGTTTTTTATTTAAATATTGTGAGCTGTTAAAGGGATACTCCACTTTTTTTTGGAAGTAGGCTGATTTTACAACTCCCCCAGAGTTAACAGTTGAGTTTTACCGTTTTCGAATCCATTCAGCCGATTTTCTGATATTTAGAAGAATATCAGTAACCAGACAATTTCTGGTCTCATTGACTTCCATAGTAGGAAAAAAATATACTATGGGAGTCAATGAGACCAGAAACTGTCTGCTTACTGATATTCTTCTAAATATCAGAAAATCGGCTGAATGGATTCGAAAATGGTAAAACTCAACTGTTTAACTCTGGGGGAGTTGTAAAATCAGCCTATTTCCAAAAAAATTATTCTTTACACCATACTGCTATAACATGGTGACAGCAGATTGACCATGTTTCCATTTATCCTTTTTCAGGGCTGCACTCAAAGAGGACAGACTTGCTTTGGTGCAGAATGGTTCTAGTTCTCCTTGTTTAGACCTGAGGTATAATATGTTTTCTCCCATAGGCCTATTTGTTAGATTGTATCAGACTTCCCTCTGCTTAAAACCATGTAATTTCCCTTTATTTTTCATTCTTCAGTCGCCTGGACAAAGTCCTGGCCACAGTCGTCAGGGAGCGTGGCACGGATCTGGTGATCATTGAAGGTATGGGTCGGGCCATCCACACTAACTACTACGCCATGCTCAGCTGCGAGAGCCTTAAACTAGCCGTCATAAAGAACTCCTGGCTGGCCGAGCGTCTTGGAGGCAAGATCTTCAGTGTAGTCTTCAAGTACGAGGTCCCTCCAAAATCTTAAGGGCAACATTAGGGAAACTAAGAGGTTTTTAGAGGTGAAATGGCTTGCTCCAGAAGGAAAGAGCACTACTTGGTCCTCTGTGCTTCTTCCTGAGATTGACATAATGATTGTATTTCAGGGTTTTCTTTTGCTTCATTTAAAAAAAAAAAATCAAAATCCATAATTAAGGGGTGGTCGTGTGTGCCTGCTCGGAAATTGAATGTGCACGTCTGCTGTAACCTCCCTCATAACAATTCAATTGGATGACAGCTGTAGGGGCTTTTTCTTTTGATGAGATTGAATTTTATTGTTCTCAGACCAGATTTCTGTTGCTGATTGATTCTCCATTGGATTCAGGATGGATTGCAATGACAAATTTTCTGAAGTTTTGAATTAGCCCAAATCTTGCTGGATTTAACAATGTATTTAAATGTATAAGCCTGGTAATTAAAAATGGGTCTTTCTTTTGAAACATCGATAAAATCACAAAGAATATTGGCTTTTTTATTTCATTGCAGACTTATGTAGATGACACATTTTGTGTATTTCCTATTTTTTGACAAGCAATCTGGTTTCAAATGTAACTGTTTCTAATTATTTCACTCACTGCTTTTGTTGCTGCCATACTGAATCATATCGCAACCAGCTGGCATTGTCTTTTAATGGCTTGCTCCTCTGTTCCCATGACAACATTTTGGAGTGACAATGATTTTCTGTTATTTTAATACATTAACAGTGGCGACCCAACTAAAGTGAATAACAAAAGCTTCCTGCACAAAATAGCATGCTTGGTTTTTGGCAAAACTGAGTAACTTTATGGATTCAGATTTTTTTCTTCCACTGTCTGATTGCGATGGATAGATAAAATGGTGTAACTATTTTAACAAACTCAGATATAAATAGACAAAAGACCTTTTCTGAGTTGTGCATCCATTAACGCTAGGTGTCATTTTTTTATTATAATTAGTGCTATACAAATACCTTTCTTGATAAAGGCAAATGCTAATGTGGTAGACTTTCAGGATTTTTTCTCCCTCTTTTTTTCTTTAATTTATCAGGCATAGGGAAAAATTAAATGGAACAGAGCCTGCTTCAGATCTTGCATCATTATAATGTACTGCATTTATCCTCAAATCTGATGCAGCTCTCGCTTTCTACTATCTGTGGAAATCTTCGTAATATAAAATCCATTTCAGGGTTGTACAGCACAGCATTTCCTCACTATCACAGCTTTTTCTGGATGGGAGAGAGACAGACCGAGTTTTGTGTGTATGCGGAAGAGAAAAAGTCAATTTTAATCTATAACGCAATCATTAGTTTGTGGGCACTAAATGTCAAAGCACAATATTTCAGGGATATGTTGCAGAGTAAGAATCACATTGATTTTTTTTTTTTTATCATTGTAATTGATTGGTTGGTTCTCTCAATGTATAATTTATCCTATGTGTTTTTGCATTATTTACATGTGTGTGTGACCCCCAAAAACCAAAATGTGTCAAATTGCATACAAATTGACAAGCTATAATTTATTTTAAGCACAGTGTTTACGCCATCATTCTGACTAAAGGTTTAGGACTGATGGTCTAGAATGTGACGTTCAGGAGTCAAATCAGTCGGGCGGTAGCTTTTAAAATATGCTCATCATGGACGTTGTGAAAACAAGGATCTCTCTCAGACTAAATTTGTTTGTACAGTCCTCGTTTATCATCTGGCCAAAAGCTAACTTACTTTAGTAATGCATACATTTTGTGAAATTTTGTAAAATCAAGTGTAAATATAACGTAAACTTGTACATAAAATGTACTGTTTATTTGCCTTTATCTTGATGCATTCTCAAGATTTCAGAAAATTAATACTCACTTGACAATCACATGTAATTCTATGTCAAATATATTTTACACTGTCTTCACTCAGCTTGGGTCTCTTTAATCTCTGTATTTGTATTTGCAAAAATAAAATGTTGCCCTCTTTAGTATTGATCTGGCACCAATGACTTTACCAGTTTTGTAGATTAGATTAGATAGATAGATCTTTACAACCGACATGATAGATTTTACTTCAAATGTGATGTATTTCTAAATGAAACTGATATACTGTGAGGAAAAAAGCAGGGTTATCCATTGATATCTAAATGAGAGGTGATTGGAAGGAATAGTTGAAAAGTGGTGACGTCAACTAAAAAGATAGTTGTTTCAAAGGTTCAAAATCTATCACTGTTGAAATATCCAAATAATGAAATGTCTCATTGGAAGCCACAAATATGTTTGAATGCCTGCCAGTAGAAAAAAAATGCTTTTATGTATCCAAAAGGTGTAATAACATCTCCCACCAGGGAGTTGCTGGACCAAGCTAACAGTCAAATCTCAACCTCTTTACCCGGGCTGCGTTTCCCAAAAGCATCATAAGCCTAAGTAGATAATAATATGCTGATATATATATATATAAAATATATATATATATATATATATATATATATATATATATAATATATATATATATATATATATATATATATGGTGAACGTGATTTCACCAAGTACCACATGATCCAGGATCAACATCTTTGTTGATCCTGGATCAACTTTCTAATCAACCAATCAGATTTGAGGGACAAGTTTACAGTTTATGTCACGTTTAGACTTAAAACCAGGATGAAGTACTTAAACATCAGTGTTATTCACCTTTCATTGCCCTCTGATTTTAGGGAAAAGTTATGGGTAGGGTTAGGTTTAGGGGTAGGGATTGGGTAAGGACTATATTTTGGGACAGGAATGTTGATCCAGGATCAACAACATATTTTGATCCAGGACCATGTCTTACTTGGCAAAATCACGGTGACTCCTTTCTTCACTTGAAGTTACTCTGATTAACTTAATGAATCTCAGCTGTTCTTTTCTGACATCTATTTTTGTTGCATGCAAGAGCCATGGGCCATAAAGAGCTTACAAAGCGTTGACAGGATCTCACTGTTGAAAGGTATCGCTCAAGAGAGGGCTACAACAACAAAACAATTCCAAAACATTACATATACCATGGAGCACAGTGAAGAAGGTCATCAACAAGTGAAGAAAATATAACAGCACTGATATCAAGAACTGGGTATTAGGGGTGGGCGATATGAGAAAAAAAAATTGGAATCACATTTTAGTACACCTTCGTTAAATTACAGGCAAAATATGCATTTTAACATTATATAACTAGAAAAAGGTGAGGGATTTCATTGGAGAGACCTGAAATGTTTTTTTTTTTATTGTGCCATTTTTTCTCAAAAAGTGCAAAATGAGGTAGGCCTGAATGCACTTCTTATGTCTTTCCACTCTTTGCTCGTCTTGTCATAATGAGTACCGGCAGCGAATGAAGACTTTATTGATTTCTGAGTGAGAGCCGTCTTTGGGCGTGCTCCGTCTCCGGAAATATCTGTTGTTATTATTGTTTTGCTTTCTTAAATGAGTTTTTATTTTAATATCGTTTTCAATTTTGCTTTAAATTTCAGTTTAGTTTTAGTTAGTTTCATTAATGGTTTTGTTAGTTTTAGTTTAGTTTTTATTTTGCAAACACATTTCTATTTAGTTGTTATATTATTTAGTTTCAGTTTTAGTAATTATAGTTTAGCAGAGCAAGCAGTACACTTCCAGTGTAGACCAAAAATGTTTGCACTGATTACAGTTAACTCTTGTGCAGACATCTTAATAATACAAATAAAATAATTGTTTGAGATTGAACAAAGCACCAAATAAATGGAACTCAAAAGTATACAAGAAAAAACTGAAAAATTCATACAAACTAATTTATTGGTGTAAGGAGACAGAATAATACAGTTTGTACAGTATAAAAACCATTAAGTCTATGGAGAGTCCCCTCAAAGATAGTAGACCAGTGTGTGTGTGTGTGTGTGTGTGTGTGTGTGTGGTGTGTGTGTGGTGTGTTGTGTGTGTGTGTGTGTGGTGTGTGTGTGTGTGTCGTGTCCTGGTATTCCATAGCCTACATTGCGGGGAAATGTCTCCACGTGTATAATAATAGTATTAGCAGTAAATGTTTAGCAAAAACAAAGATAATAACAGCACCTTTCAACCTTCATGAAAACATGACATCTCAAACATACAGTAGCCTAGAACATTTAATTTTTTTTTTGTGCTTGACGAACTTGTTTTGGTGTTGCACCTGCCGCGTCTCGCAAATGAAACGGCATTCTAAAAATGCTGCGCTCAAGTTAAAAGAAGTCCAACTTGCGTCTTATTACCTTGTGTTATTTCCCATTCCACCACAAAAGATGTATCCTTTATAAACAGCCGCTTAGCATAGCGATGTGTTCTACTTTACAGTCCTTTACAGTCCTTCATTGAGTACGTGCCTCAGCAACTTCACGCGTATGAAGCGCCAAATCAGGCATTTCCGCTAAAGTAAAGAGCTTATTAATCACGAGCACGATGATTTATTTTTGATAATTGAACAAAGTGATATAACTGCAAAATTTGAATTTATGAATATCTACGGTATCCTCGGTATCGCAAAATCCATATCATGGCACAACATAATACCGGTAGTCACGTTCATACCGGTATAGCGCCCACCCCTACTGGGTATCCCTACAAAATTGATAAGACACAGCTGGTCAGGTAGGCTGTAAAGAGGCCTATAGCAACATTAGAGTTGAAGCTCTTTCTGGCAAGTACTGGTGACTCCCTACATGTGACAAATATCTCCCTTATTCACTCTGTCTGGGACATGTGTGGCAAGACACAAGCCTTTCCTGATGACAAAAAAAAAGCCTGGCTAAATGTTGCTAAAGCATATATCCGGTCTCCCAAAACTATGGAAATATGTGCTATGGTCTGATGAAACTAAGATTGAACATGTTTAGGCCAGAAATATTAGCAAAAGAATGCCATACCAGTGTTGGGGAAGCTACTCTGAAACTAGTCTAGTCTTAAGTTAAAGTAGTTAAACTACAGTCAAGATACCCTTTTGGAGAAGTAGTTAGCTACACTACAAGTTACTATCAAAAAGCTACAATGGCCCTCATTTATTATTATTGCGTAGAAACGGGCGTATATGTTGGCGTAAGATTATGCTTACACTCCTCTCACCGCCTGATGTATGAAGCTGTGCGTACCTTTGAAATCTAGGTGTACGCAATACCTGCCCTTGATAAATGCAGCGGCTGAAAACGATCGTCATTAGACTAACACGCCTCTAAATATTCAAGTCTCCGCTTCCCCTAACGCCCTCATTTTACACCATGGACACACGGAAGACGGCAAAGAAGAGAAACTTCTCCGATGTGGAGATCAAATGACCTATCACAATGCATTATTTTACAGAACGTGTTTTGAAACAATTAGCATTTAATATCGTATCACGTACAATAGTGATGATGATGTGTGGAGTACCATTCATTCACATTAATAATTGCATGTCCATTTGTAATATTATTCTTATTATTATTCGTGTTCGCATTATGAGGAAAAAACAATGGACGTGAGCGCTCTGAAAGCGGCACTAAAATATATTTTAAAAATTTCACAGAGACATCAAACAGAAAGCACAAAACCTTTCTTTAAACTGAATTTCGTTTTGTATTAATTGTATCTTAATTTTACTTTAAGTTTCATCAACCAATTACCTGGATTTAACAAATAAGAAGTAAATAGCAGATGATAGATAGGCCCTAATCATGAAGCGGAGGACGCGTGAACTGAGCTCATCTCATAAATAAACCGAAACTCAGAGTATAAGGTACCCTACTTGCCTCAGACATGTCTACTTTTAAACAGAACAATTCAAAACGAAAGAAAACAGTCTGCAGACTGCTCTCTGCTTATGTAATCTGAAATGTGCATTTCTCTCTGGCGCGTTCACTACTGCGAAGATCACGAGTCAGCATCTCAACTTCATCTTTGCAGCCGACACAAAGAAAACACTTCTTTATTAATAAACAATTAAAATATCTCCTTGCTATATTTTACATATTCATAATCATTACTTTTGCCGGTTCTTTGTGACAGATTTTTACAAGTTTATAATTAGCATGTTGTTGTTGTTGTTTTTTTGTCATATGTTTTAGTTTGTCAGTGCGTTTCGTGGTGTTAGGAATTGTTTTTCTGCGCATTTCCACACTAACTCAAACGTGCGTACACCACCTCCTGAGCTAGCGTGGGATTTGAGCGTGCCGTACGCCAACGTCCATATTGATAAATCTCAAAGTCACCGTGGTTTTGGGTGTACGCCAGGTGTACGCTCGAAATTTGGTGTACGCACTTTTGATAAATGAGGGCCATTGAAACTACTTTGGATTTTTTTTAACAATGTATATTATAAAGTGTGAAGAATGTTTTAAGTAAAATATTTAGTGTTTAGAACAATGCAACACAATGCAAAAAAAAAAAGGATCAAATGGACAAAGTAATGAATATGACCTACTGTAGAATAGATATAGGCTATATTCACTGTAGGTTTTTATATACAGGAGACTGAGTGATATATGTTGTTGTGAATTTATATGAAGTTACATTTAGATATTAACCGTATTTAGACCATTAGACAAACCGTGTAATCATATTGATCCTCAATTAAATAGCTGCTGTACTATTCACGATTGGTCACCATTTGCACTAGGCTTACTGCAACAGAACAGTGTCCTAGCATTTTATGAAGACAAACACAAGTGATCACTTCTAAAATTACAAGGGCCATTTAGAAGAAAGAGACAATATTGTTGTTCACAAAAAAGATATTTATTAACACCATTTATAAATTAGGATTACTTCCGTAGATGACTCCCCTATGGCTTGCCACTCTTCTTTAAATGGATACTCCACTTTTTTTTGGAAATAGGCTCATTTTACAACTCCCCCAGAGTTAAACAGTTGAGTTTTACCGTTTTTGAATCCATTCAGCCGATTTTCTGATATTTAGAAGAATATCAGTAACCAGACAGTTTCTGGTCTCATTGACTTCCATAGTAGGAAAAAAATATACTATGGGAGTCAATGAGACCAGAAACTGTCTGGTTACTGATATTCTTCTAAATATCAGAAAATCGGCTGATTGGATTCAAAAACGGTAAAACTCAACTGTTTAACTCTGGGGGAGTTGTAAAATGAGCCTATTTCCAAAAAAAGTGGAGTATCCCTTTAACTGTTTTTCTATCAAAGTGCTCCCACTCACAATTTTTTTTTTTAAAAGAAGCAAAAGTTGGATAGTGGTAGACATTTTTTTATTTGTAAATAATGACATGATGTTGTAACGTTCTCCCAAATCGGTAGGGTTAAAAAATATTAAAATGGGGTCAGACTTTACTGTGTGAGATCGTTTAGTTAGTGGTTAAAAGGATGAGACATAAACAGAAATAGGATTAAATAAGAATAATGTATTTACCATGTTCACATGAGACTTTAAATCAACACAATTAAACCAGAAAAACTCAGTCTGTTAAAAGCATACAGTCCAAATCCCCATACCCTAAAACAGTCCAAGAATCCTAGTGTGTTGAGAAGTCCCAATTTGAGTGCCCACCATCTTATATACAATCCAAGAATAGTGTAATCCAAAAGTTTGAAGTTGTTTCTGGAAAGGTAAGTCAACAGGTTGTAAACATGCTGTATTATACATTTTAAGGCTAGACAAGTAGTTTGTTGAGGGTTGGTTTTGTAGGTAAGGACTACATGCCTGTGCACATAGTTCAAAAGCGCATACCTATAGAATACGCACGTGTACACCATCAGCGTTCTCGGGGGTTCGCGTTTTTAAAGTTTGCGTAGAGAGAACTTAAGAGTTTTCTTTTAAAATGGTGTCATGTTAGCGGCCCCTAAGCTAATAACTAATGACGTTGCGACGGAAGTGAATCAATTAAAACTAACTTTAGCTGGAAAATAACTTTATTCTAGAGCTGTCATAAAGCCAAAACAATCTCTGTTACTTTGATTTCCCATTATCACTGTAAAGCAGCTTTGGAATAATCTACATTGTAAAAATTGCTATATAAATGAAGATGACTTGACTTGTAAACTCCACAATCCCGGTAAGTTGTGACTGTTCGTGAATTCCCCCCTCCTTTGGTTGCCATGCTGCTCTCTTATGAAGATGTATTTCCTGCTTCCTGTCATGTGACATGAAAGGCCAACCATACAATGCTTAAAGACATACACACACTTAAAATGGTAAGAGAAATAAAATGGACTAAAACCATGTAAACCAATTAACACTATTATACATAAAATCATAGTATTAAATGGCGTGGTAAAACATGTTTCTTATGTGACAGTGTCACAATGTCATATTTGACCATTTTTTCCTTTATAGTATCCTTATAGTACCTTATGTCAATGACAGCCCTAGTGAAAAAAAAGTATGCTAAGTATACTTGCAGTCAGACCAATTGTCAGTATACTTCAAGTGTGTTAATGATTAGTTAACTTGAAGTGTGCTATTTTGGATAATTTTTTTTGTACTAAGTGTATTTTAGTTATGATTAAATTATACTAAAGTATAACTTTAAGTGTATTTAGTGTACTTTTTGATGCTAAATTGAGACAATTTCAAGTATACTTAGTACACTTTAAGTACATGCGTATTTAGCATCAAAAAGTACACTAAATACACTTAAAGTTATACTTAAGTGTATTTTAGTTATAATTAAATTATACTAAAGTATAACTTTAAGTGTATTTAGTGTACTTTTTGATGCTAAATACACATGTACTTAAAGTGTACTAAGTATACTTGAAATTGTCTCAATTTAGCATCAAAAAGTACACTAAATACACTTAAAGTTATACTTTAGTATAATTTAATCATAACTAAAATACACTTAGTACAAAAAAATGTATCCAAAATAGCACACTTCAAGTTAACTAATCATTAACACACTTGAAGTATACTGACAATTAGTCTGGCTGCAAGTATACTTAGCATACTTTATTTTCACTAGGGTGTATGAACTGAGTAAATGCAAGTAAAAAAAAATTAAGTAGATCTGAGTAACTGCATTTGGTACATTAACAAATAAAATTGAGTAGAAATAATACAACATTTTTAAAAAAAACTATATTTATGAGTAATATCAACTGTTTTTATTTATGAGTAATACTAACTTTTGCATTTCCTTTAAACCTTCGTAAAAAAAAAAAATTATTCCATACAACCACCGGTACATGACATTGGCCTTTATTGTCGATGAGTACAGCAATACAGTGAATTGTATACGGTTTTAAAATAAACAATATTGCATACATAACTCATGTAACAAACATTTTAGAAGTAAAAATTAAACATTTAAACATTCAAGTAATTCAAGTTTAATCAACCAGTCAATATCTACCGGATCAGCGCTGGTTCTCGTGCCGGTGTTGTGCCGAATTTCGACTCCCTGCCAGAATCCGACTCCCCCTCGCGTGCACGCGCAATGACGTCACCACACTAGTCGCTGAATTTCGACTCCCTGACAGAATCTGACTTCCCTTGCACGTGCAATGAACTTGGTGCGACTGTTTTATTGTTCGTCTGTTTGTGCTACTTACTTAAAGTTTGGTGTCTTTTTTTTTTTTTTTTTTTTGCAGGTGTTTATTAATAAATATAATTATCAGTGTTTTCCAGAAAGTGTTGCAAAAACCGATCACTGGCATACAGGATATTAGGCTATGTTTAAGTGCATTATACTTACCAAGTCAAATATGAAATGTTAATATTATAATATTATATTTAACATTTATTCCTATTGTGCACTGTTTACTATACTATAGACAGTCCAATAATACCATTTGCAATAAGTTCTACTTCTAATTCTGCACATAGATTATTCTAGATATACTCTGCCAGTGCATTTTATTTAAATCAAACCCCAGAATTATTTTCGTGTCCAAAGCACAGGTGTAAGCAAAGTATATAAATCATACTTCCCTAATTTTTCAGGTTCACAAAGTCAAAGACACATTAAACTCGTGCTGGTTACACCTCTTACTTAATTCTTTACTATGGTAAAATAATTTCTCTGTTTTACATTTGATATTGTATTGTGATAGGCACTTTTAGTTCATTCTGACATTTGCCAGTATAACTGGGTGGCTATAGTCATCTGAAGTGAACATAACACTTGTCCGTTTCAACATACCTACAACTTTGTAATCAAAAATTATTTTGATGGTGCACACTTTCTGTTTCCAGGATGATTAACTGTATTTCGGTGAAAAAAAAATAATACAAAAATACAAATAAAACAGAAATAGGCTACATGTAAAATGCCTATAACTGTGAAGTCATTCAGACTGGTGCTTTTCTGCAGAGGACCCATGGACAAAGGTGTCATCAAAATGAGTTTTCTTTTGCAAAGCTGAAATTGGAAGGGGAGTTTAAATTCGGCAGGTTCTGTGTTTAAAACTCACAGTGATGTTATGTGTCACTGCATAAATACACACACACACACCACACACACACACACACACACACACACACACACACACACACACACACACACACACACACACACACACACACACACACACACACACACACACCACACACACACACACACACACACACCACACACACACACACACACACACACACACACACACATATAGTATAGAAATACTAAAAGCAGACAGGAATTACAGGTGTGGAAACTATATGAAAAGTAAAGGATTTTGTTTTTTCCTTTTTTATTAAATGCCAAGCAAATTACAAATAATAAACATGACAATAGTCTAACACATAGCTATACAAATGTAGTCAACAACAAATAGCCTAGTAAAAGAACATATACAATCTAAAATAATAATAGCCTACAAGTAAAAGAAAGAAAAAAAATGATATAAACAGAAAAAGGAACAGGTGAGATCCTCATCTAAACAGCATTAAAGCTTCACATAGAGACCTAGTGCGTTTTGTTTGACTATTCATTGAATCCAAGTAGGCCTAGTAACTCAATACATTTTGTCAAATCTATCTGAAATAACAAAAAGTTTCCTTTAGCCCATTTTTGTTTATATTTTTCCCCATAATCAAACAAACATTAACAATAAAGGCCAAATTTGGTGTTAATCTTTGTATATCAAAATAAAAAAAATACATATTATTCAGAAAAGTAAACTGCCTAAGCATTTACAAAGCAAACATATGAGCAGTAAAGTAATTGACCGCCGCGTATAGTGACGTCATGGGCGTGCACACAAGGGGAGTCAGATTCTGGCAGATTTTTTTTTTTATCACCAAAATGCAGTTAATCATCCTGGAAACAGAAAGTGTGCACCATCAAAATACATTTAAAGTTATAGGTAAATGTTGTGGACAAGTGACAAGACAAATCTGAATTGGACAAGTGTTTTGTTCACTTCAGATGAATGTCAGAATGAACTAAAAGATATCACAATACAATATCAAATGTAAAACAGAGAAACTATTTTACCATCCATTGTAAGAGGTGTAACCAGCACGAGTTTCATGTGTCTTTGACTTTGTAAACCTGAAAAATTAGGGAAGTATGATTTATATACTTTGCTTACACCTGTGCTTTGGACACGAAAATAATTCTGGGGTTTGAAATTTTAAAAAAAATGCACTGGCAGAGTATATCTAGAATAATCTATGTGCAGAATTAGAACTTATTGCAAATGGTATTATTGGACTGTCTATAGTATAGTAAACAGTGCACAATGGGAATAAATGTTAAATATAATATTATAATATTAACATTTCATATTTGACTTGGTAAGTATAATGCACTTAAACATAGCCTAATATCCTGTATGCCAGTGATCGGTTTTTGCAACACTTTCTGGAAAACACTGATAATTATATTGATTAATAAACACCTGCAAAAAAAAAAAAAAAAAAGACACCAAACTTTAAGTAAGTAGCACAAACAGACGAACAATAAAACAGTCGCACCAAGCTCATTGCACGTGCAAGGGAAGTCAGATTCTGTCAGGGAGTCGAAATTCGGCGACTAGTGTGGTGACGTCATTGCGCGTGCACGCGAGGGGGAGTCGGATTCTGGCAGGGAGTCGAAATTCGGCACAACACCTGTTATGGACTCGCGCTCTGCGGGTAAACTTCTAACTTTAGACCGCCGTCTTGAGTTTCACTCAGAGCCGAAAGATGCGACGCGACTCCAAACCCTGCTAATAAACAAACAGTGCACAGTTCTGAGAACATTTTATCATCCAAATTAGTTATATTCATTATCTTTAGGAATATAGTCTTGTTATAGTTACAATAACGCGAAAAGACAGTCGCGACACTCGTTTAACTTAGGTGAGTCACATATGTATGTTCTTTTGCTTTAAATAAAATGATTTAAACCACAGTATTGATTCTATAGATAAAATAAAACATACACAAACCTGAATTTCACAGAGGAAATACACCAATTCTGCGACCCCGAGAAGAGAAAACCGTTGTTGCTCTGAGAAGACCGGAGACTGAGAGAATTCAAACACAAACAGCCCGCCCGCGCTTACTCAACCGTTGAGTCGTCCTCACATTAGAGGGTGGGGGGAGGGGCGCATTGTTTTAATTGAGTAAACTTACTCAATTTATTATGTGTGTGTTAAATATGAATAATATTGATTTGAATAAAGTAATATTTGTGGTTCTTAAAAACAGATCAGTTTAATTATCCATTCTCAAAATATTTTGATGGAAATTTCACAAATAGATTAAGTATATTGTAAATAAATAATTGGTTAGTCAAATACTAAATTCTTTTAGTGAAAAAACTTAAAAATAACTGGAAATTTTAGACAAAATTAACTGTTGGATTTTTAGTCAATTATTATTGTATGTTCAACTCCAATCAAGTAAATGATGTTCAGAGATTTTATTAAGTTAGGCTAATAAAGTTAATTATTACTGTGATATTTACTAATTAGCCTTTCGCCGAGCCCCGCCCTCCTTAGTTACTGTTGCTACGCCCGTCAAACAAATGGTCGAACACGACCAGCGCGACAGATTGCCATGACGGGAATAGGTATACCCGTGCGAGTCAGTGACCTTTTTTTGAGCAATACCTCCGCGATATCCTCCAGGTCGAGGCAAAAATGGTTACAGTATGCAGTGGAGGGATATATTCAATTCAAGTTTATAAAAATACGCAATGAAGGAGACACGACTACTATCGAGGCTAATGCTTACCGGTCTCAAGCGAAGTCTGAGAAACCCCATGACATGTAAGTTAAGTTACCTCAAATGCAACCAGCACAGCCTTCAAGAAGATTTTATGAGCTGGTTCAGTTGCTAATTGTTTGGAGTTATAAATATATAACTCGCGCTGCATATTTAGTAATTTAGCCTCAGATACAGGATTAACGTTATACATTCGTTTAACAAGCTTGTTCATTACCACGGCAACCGCTTGCGTTGCGTGTCATGCTGAATGCGATTTTCGTGTTTAAAAAGTAGCCTATACATAAGAGACGGAAAGATGCAGATAACCATACATTATTTAAAGTTCTTTCTATTCGTTACGATATTGATATATGAACTGATGTTGTCAAGTAACGTTAAGCTTCGTGGTTCCCCATTGCGATCGTGCACTCCTCTAAACTGTAGTCTACGGGTGTCTGCTAGTGCTGCTAGTGTAGTCTGCACTGCTAGTGACTGCTGCTCATTTCCCCCCGAAAATATAATGTTAACAACAACCCTTTAGAAAACATACTTCCTTTGTGGATCCTCTTGATCTGCTTTCTCCATGTTGCTTTGAATAACGTTAATCTCAGTGTCTCAGTCTCACGCACGCTGCATGCGAGTTAACCATGTTCGACACATGTAAGTTAACTGGGAGTGGGGCCGTCCACACTGTTTTATCCATTGTAGGCACCGCTCACGTTGTGTTTTCGGCTTTGGGAATGGAAAGAACACAACTCCTCCAGACAATCTCTCGGGGTAACTTATCTAGTGTCCGGTTTACAAACGCCGTGGGCGCACCGCTTCACCAGCTTGCTTGGAATGCTTGACGGACCTGCTCACATAGTAACGGTTGCTATGATGTGTGATTGGACAATGGCCGTTTTGGGGGAGGGGCCGGCGAAAGGTCAATTAAGCCACTGGCATATTTTTTAGAGTATACTTTTTTCCCTAAAGCTTTCAATGCATTTATCATATGTTTTATTACTTTCTGAAAGTAGCAATTAAGTGAATTGCAAGCATGACGAAATACACTTAAAAAATTCCATAATTTATTACTACAACTTCAGGTTATTTAATAATGTACTTTGAAAGTATACTTTCAATGCATTGTTACAATAATCATTTTCAGCACATAGTTAAAAAAATATGCATAAAATATATTTAAGAAAAGTGCAAATAAATATACTTATAAAAAATAAACAGAACTTTCACTTCAAGTATATTTTTGTAAAATATATTTTTTTAGAAAATATACTAAATTACAATTATTTTAAAGTGTGTTAAAAATTGTATTTTGAAAATAGTCAAAAGTATGCTGCTAATATACTTTTTGTATATTTAAAAAAAGTACATTTTTTATTAGTATATTTGAAATGTACTATTAAAACAGGGAATATATTACAAATACAATAAAGTATACTTTTTTTCACTAGGGAGGTCTTCGCAGAAATTTCTTCTCAGCCTCCAAGATGGACAAATGTCCCACAAAAGCCAGGACACAGATGATGGACACCCAGAGAAAGAATTTAGATTGATCACACCCCAAATAAGCCAGGCGTCATTTTGCATGTTTAGTTTTTTACAACAAAATCAAAAGTGCCTTTTCTATTATTAAACACAAAAGCGTCTCAGGTTACGACTGTAACCCTGGTTCCCTGAAGAGGGAACGAGACTCTGCGTCGAGACGCTGTGGGAACGCCCCTGCGTGATTACATCATGAAGCACCTATGAAATCAGTCCAATGGCGTGACAGAACATCATGTGACGTCATAGACCAGGAAGCTATAAAGCACCCCTGAAAACAGACCGCGCTAGCTTCTGAAAAGTCGAAGCAAGTCGATCACAGGCAAGCAGGGAGTATTGCAGGGCAACGCAGCGTCTCGTTCCCGTAACCTGAGACATTCCCTTTCAAGGGAACTTGAGCTGCGTTGAGACGCTGTGGGAACACTATACCCATGACGCCATAGGAACAAGTGCCTCCGTGTGAAATCTCTGCGCACACCAAGACGAAAGCACCACTCCCCTGGAGTGGAGCCGAAGTCAAGGTCAAAAATCTCACTAATTTTCATCAAATACAAACTCCTGACAATAATGTTGTAGAAGCAGCCATACTCTTATCTTGATCTGACGCCTCACAGTGCCTCTAAGGAAACATTATTAGAGGGTGTCTCCCCAAGGATACACCACTTAAAGGGATGTGGTAAGCAGCTAAGGCCGCCATGTACACCTTTAGTGTGGAGGGGGATAGACCTGGGGAGAAATGCTCCTGATTTATTCCAGCACTGCAACCACAGGGCAGATTACTGGGTCCAGCTGGTGCTCGCCGCACCATGAAGTGAACAATATGCACTTCAAAGTGTAGAGTTTCCTCATGGAGGGAACTCTGGAGTGGAGGATGGTCTCAACAACCTCAGCTGAGAGACCTGAACTTATTAGCTGGGCTCCTTCAGAGGCCAAGCCCAAAGTTTCTACAATTTGTGACCTCAGACCCCCCTGATGGTTGATATAAGAGACCACCGATGTGTTGTCCATGCAGACAAGCATGTGATGGCCCCTCAGGTCTGGTAGCAAGCGTTTGAGATATCAAAACACCACCATCATTTCTAGACGATTTATATGCTAAGAAAGTAGATGGTCCTGCCACAGACCTTGCGCCGAGCGACCACTCATGATCAACCTGCCAACCTGTGAAGGAAGCATCTGTCGTTAGCATTACGCAATAACAAGTATCCCCCAACACTGGGCCTTGGGCGAGGAACCTAGGTTTCCTCCACATGACTAAGGCACGTAGGCATTGCTGCATGACCTTGATCATGCGAAAAAGATTTCCCCTTGGAGAAAACCTCTTGGTTCTGCACCACCACTGCAGGGGTCACATGTACAGGAGGCCAAAAGTTATTACGTTGGACGCAGCTGTCATGAGACCCAACAGTCAGTGATTGGCCTAGTTTTACCTAGGCCGAAGGGAAGAACCCGATATTGGTACACTTTGCCCCCGAAAGTGAACCTCAGGGACTTCCTGTGATGAGGACGGATGGATACATTGAAGGACGCATTCTTCAATCTATCGTGACAAACCAGTCCTCGGAATAAATCTGTGACACAATCTGTTTGAATGTAAGCCTCCTTCCTTCTTTGGAACAATGAAGTAATGGCTATAAACCCCTGACTCTCTACTGGGAGGAGGAACCCTTTCTATAGCCTCCTTTCGCAGAAGAGTCTGTACTTCTTGCTCCATAACCAGAGCCTGCTCGGGGTCCACCACGTAAGGAAGACCCCTAGAAATCTGGGAGGAAGAATCGAACCGAATTCTGAAACCATTTCTATAGTGAGCAGGACAAAACAAGATATATTTGGCAGTAGCTTACACGCTGCCAGAAAATCTACTAAGGGGACCAGTCTTTCGAGGCACCTCGGCAGCCTGAAGTGGCGAACCGGCAGGGAACAACCGAACTGGCAGCGCTGCGACCCTTTCTTCAGAGAGTCGCTTCCCATGAATGATAGGACCAAGGAGTTCCGCCACCATAGGGAGGACCCCTAAAAATATGGGTGGATGAGAACCAAAATGAATTCTGTAACCCTTTTCTATAGTGAGCAGGTCCAAATAAAATGTATTTGACAGTAGCTTACACGCTGCAAGAGAATCTACTAAGGGGACCAGTCTCTCGAGACTGGCCTCTGCTATTGGTCGAACACCAATTTATTCACCATTTATTTCCTTAGAATTAAATGACTCCAAAAAGATCAGATGAGTATATATTTAATTTCCTCAATTAAATGCAGCCAAATATCAACCAGACAAGTAGAAACGGCCTAGGTGAAAGGCTGAATATAGTGTATTAATATAGAGAAGAGTATATTCAGAGAAATTATATATATATAAGAAGAGTATTTAACATTTAATTTCATCAAAATTAAATGCAGCCAGAACAAGCAGACAAGAATATATGGTCTGAATGACAATTATAATCTCAAACAATAAAGAATACATAATTAGTTTGCACACAATCATAAGAGAAAGAGAGAAATGGAAATTCCCGTCTGCTCAATTCCCTGCGCATATTACACATTGCGGACCTATTATATACACGTTACCTCGGCAAACGTGAGATGAGCCACTAGATTATTATTGGAGATATGCAGACCCATATTCTACGCGCTGCCTCGGCAAATGCGAGATATGAGCCACTAGATTCTTAGTGCAGACCCCATAATCTACGCGCTGCCTCAGCACACGCGAAATCCGAGATCGAGTCACAGAATCTTTATTGCAGACCCGTAATCTACGCTCTGCCTCGGCAAACGCGAGATCTGAGCCAAAAAATCTTTATTGACTTTCTTCCCTCGAGAAGAAAGGCAACAGGAGCAGAGCTAAAAACTCTTGATAGTGCATATGTTACACGCCGGGAATTTATGTATGAACTATATGAATGAATCAGCCCCCTTTTACTAGAGCTAACCGTGCATGCTCCACTCCTAAACAAACAACACGTGAATCGGGTGTGTCCCCACTCGTAATGAAGCAAGGGCAGGGACGAGCACACAATCCAAAGTTTTTTGCTTTCCATTATACTCTTGTCTAGATTATATATGCTTGTGGACAAACAGCAATAAATAGAAAGAGACAGATTCACACAGAGCGCTTGCTGAAGGCAGAGAAGCTAGCGTGGTCTGTTTTCAGGGGTGCTTTATAGCTTCCTGGTCTATGACGTCACATGACGTTCCATCACGATATAGGACTGATTTCATAGGTGCTTCATTAAGCAATCACGCAGGGGCATTCCCACAGCGTCTCGACGCAGCTTGAGTTCTCTTAAAATGGAACTATTCTTATTAGGGCTCCCGGTCTGCAGCCACATTCTGCCGCCATGTCTTGCTCCATCATGGATAATATAGGATGGGTGTGTCGAACTTGAATTATCAACCCACTTCTGTACATCAGTAAACCATAAGCCGCAAGATGCGTGATTAAACAACAGGTGGCGGTAATGCACAAATTTAGTTTGTAATCTAATAGAGCTACGGACATCACGTGACCTATTCTGTTTATAGCGCCATATTGGCAGGCAGGGGACAGCCGGGAGCAAATATGTAATGAATGACGGCAGCATTAGTTGCGAGGTAACAGAGTTCACTGCGCACTTTAATTCAAAAGACATAGACCTGTACATAGCAAAACTTAATAGATTAAACATAACAGATCCCTATAATGCCACAAACTGTTGAATGGGTTACTGTGAAAGCTGATGACTTTGCTGCTTGCTTCTGTTAAACACATCTAACTTCCGCCTTCTAAATGGCAACAATGTAAGCTTCTTTTAGGCTAACTACATTAACATCTATTCATATATCTGACACTTTAATCTATAGTGACTTACAAGTAGACTAAGTATTAACATTGAAGTTACACAGCAATGATGTTTAGTTAACAGAAAAGAATACCAACTCGTGATCACTATCAGTTAAATAAATCAGCTTGATGGAGAGATAAACTCTTAAGTGCTCAGTCAGAGTATTGTGTGAGTGAAAATAAATATATGCTAGGGCTTATAACTTATAAGTTACTTAGCCTCTAACACTGGAGTGTAAAATCTAAGAATTTATTTGACAATGGTCAAATAATGATAAACATTATTTAGTGTCCCAGAGTGAAGATTTAGTCGCATATGCGAGTCGCATATGAAATTAAGTGATCACTGCACAAGCTAAATACATTGCTTGATGGCTCCCATCTCACTGTTTTGTTGTGTTGGTCAGCACGTTTTATTGAAGTGAACCTTTGGAATACGAGACAATATTTCCCATTTGCTTTCCTCCACCTGTTCTGGCATCCAGGCATACAGCAGTTGTCCACCATGTTGAAATTATTAGGTTTAAACAGTCTGGTTTTAAATTATCATTCGACCACTATCGATCATGATATTTGATGCTACAGCCGCTCTGGCGCTCTCCTGATTGCCTGCCAAAATGGCGGAGTTCAGATTGTGTGACGTCAGCCTCTGGAGCTCTATGAGAAGAAGCTGCGCTGCTTCAATGCATCGCAGGCTCGACAAAACGCAATGTAGCTTTTGCTTGCAGTTAGCTTAAGTTAGCTACTGGAAAAGCTACATTGTTTAAAAAGCAACTGAGCTACTGCCAAACTACTGAAAAATGTAGTTAAGTTAGTAGTTAACTACTCCCCAACACAGTGAAGCATGGTGGTGGCAGCATCATGCTTTGGGGCCGATTTTCTTCAGCTGGAACTCGGGCTTAAGTAAGGGTGAAGAGAATCATGAATAGCTCAGAGTTAAGCATCTATCACCCTGAAGACCAAGAACGGTTGCCCACTAAATCTAAGCAGAGTCGAGTCTGGTCAGTACCTAGATATCAGACCTCCTAGGTTGCTGTTGGAAGAGGTGTTAGTGAGGCCAGCTTACCCTGTGGTCTGTGTGGGTCCTTACGCCCCAGTATAGTGATGGGGACACTATAGGCTACTGTCAAAAAAGCACCATCCTTCTGATGAGACGTTAAAAAAATAGTCTCGAAAAAGAGTAGGGATGTAACCCTATTTTTCCTGGCCAGATTTGCCCATTGGCCTCTGTCCATCATCATGGCCTCCTAATCATTCCTATATGAATACCAATTGTGGAAAGTAACTAATTACAAATACTTTCGTTACAGTACTTGAGTAGATTTTTTAAATTTTTTCTACTTTCTTGAGTATAATTTAATTGTGGTACTTAAATAAAATAAATAAATAAAAATAAAGTATTCAACTTTGCTAAATTTATTTTTCATCAAAAGTACAAAGTACTTTGACAAAGGTGCCAACGGAGCAACAGAGAAAGCTGACATTTGACAGACACTTTTCAAACTACTGCGTTGGAGCCGTGCGCTTCAGCCAATAACAGACAGATCTGGAGCGCTTCAGCCAATAACAGACAGGTCTGACTCAGATGCAAAACCAATCAAAACCTCCAGTTCGGCTCGAACTCGTGTTTTGAATCAGTATCGCTTGCGTTTCAATTCAGTGAACATGCTCATTTTCTGATTTTAAATTTTATTTATGGCAACTCCAGAAATGGGTCATCCCATTGATAATACCAGAGCACTGAGCAGTTGAAGTAAATTAAAAACTCGGCTCATAACATTGACGCAGTTATTGCACTGACGGAGCAAGAACAATGTAAGTGTCTAAAATACATGCACACAGTTCAATTAAATGGTAAATCTCGCCCTCTTTAACAACATAGTTAAACGAAATGTACGAAGCAAACTTTGTACAAAGCTGAAAAAACCTCAACAACAGTGAAATAAGATCGCAATATTTATCTGTAAATCAGATAAACGTAAAAGTGTAGTTTGTTACTATAGCAACAGTGGGCTCACAGCACATTTTCGGTAGAATGAAAAAAAGGAGAATTTAATTTAACATGTTAACCCGTACCACACTTAATTTTTTTTTTACTTGCACTTTTTTATTCATACTGTTGTAAATCTCTCTTTTTTATGGGACCTCCCACTTATTGTTCTTTGCTTTCAATTATGAAATTTAACTGAAACATTCAAATGATCTTACCTGGACTTACTTTTCAAAATCACAATACATGAAATATAGGGGTGGCACGGTACACATAAGTCACGGTTCGGTTCATACCTCGGTTCAGACGTCACGGTTCGGTACGATTTCGGTACAATGGAGTGAAAAGCAAAACAAAAATGCAGAAGGCATTTTTATAAATGTCTTAAGCCTTGTATTTTTTAAATAAGTTTTATTAATAAAGGCATAGAACCAGTTTATTTGTAGTGCACTGACAGGAGTTTTATATAATTAGTTTATTAATTAAATTATTAAAAAGATGAAAAGACCTTGAGATAATGTTTGGTAATTGTACCTGAATGAATTTAAAATTAATTTGCTCTTTCAGATCAATATATTTGTTTTCCTTCATTTTAGTTAACCCTAACTTTATTCTCATCTGAATTATAAATAATTGATTTCCGTATAAAATAATACTACCTTTAAAAACTTTTGTTAACATTTGTAGGTTACAGTTTGACAAGAGTTTAGAGTGTGACAAAAGCACAATGTTGTGTTTTATTGCAAGTGTACACAAAAGTAAACAGTAAACACTTTGCAGTTTTAATGATGTCCTGTATGAAAAAATGACGGAGTATGTTTCCACTGTTCGATCGCGCACGAGAGATCTCTCTCGCACGCGCGCAAACATTTGATTATTTTATTTGGAATGACCAATACTGATTAAAACAACACAGCATCCAAATATTCACAAAGAGCCTGTTATGTTTTACCTGACAATACACACATCGACAATAGTCACAATAACCACATTTACCTCATGATTTACTTGCCTCAAGTCCTTCTAGGTGTACATGACATTCTTATTTCAGACGAATACAATCACAGTTATATTAAAAAAATGTCCTGACTCTTCCAAGCTTTATAATGGGAGTAAGTGGCTGGAAAAAATTTGGAAAAAAACAAATTACTAATTACAAATTGCACGGCTCCAGTTGGTTATTAAAGGAAGCAAAAAGCCCTGGGTTTTTGTGAGAAAAATACTCATATTTGGGGCTTCCGGTGGCGCAAGAGAGCGAGATGGACGTGTAGTGGTTTGCTCCCCACAGTCGTTTTAGAAAATACCTCCTAGCACTAGAAAAAGCAGTGAAATAAACTAAACTCGAGTATGAGAGGAGGAAGAATGCAAAGAAGTCATAAGATCGACAAGAAGATGAGCAAAAATCAAGTAAACTCGGATGTGGATGTGGATACCGGGCCTGACAAAGATGGCGGTGAAGGAACAGCCTCAGGTAACGCTACTGAAGCTAAAGTTACTGTTAACCAAAACACTCTGCTCGAAAGTCTGGCGCTTCTTTCCAAAGAGCTTAAGGACTTCAAGCAAGTTGTGAGATAGGACCTGAGTGATTTAAAAATGATGTCATGAAAACTATGAAGGTGACCTCGTTGAATTCAAAACCGAAGTTTTGCGAGAGTTGCAGAGCCAAAACACCAATATCATAGAGGCTCAAATACGTATAGCGGACCTGGAATTAGCCTGCTTAGAAATGAAAGATATGTTGATAACAGTCGTGAAACGAAACTCGGAGATGCAGGACAAGCTAGTGGATTTGGAGAGTCGCTCTAGAAGAAATAATATTCGAATTTATGGAGTACTGGAAGAAAAAGAAGGCAAATCGGTCACTGACTTTGTAAGTGAACTATTCAAAACTCACCTCGAACTGCCAGCTGAAGTTGAGCTCCAAGTCCAACGGGCACATAGAGCGCTAGTTTCGAAACCGGCTACAACTGCACCACCGCGATCAATAATAGTGAACTTTTTACAATTCTGTGTCAAAGAGATGGTTCTTCAGAAAGCATGGCAGAAGAAGGTTGAAATCGATGGCAAGCGAGTTTACTTTGACAACGACTATGCAGCTGATATCGTCAAAAAACGCAAAGCATATGGGCCAATCAAAGCTGCCCTGAAGGAGAGGGGGATCCGAATCCAGACACCATACACGAGGATGCGAGTACACTGGGACTCCGGGCTACGGATCTACAGGAGTGCGGATGAAGCAGCTCAGGATTTGATTAAACGTGGATTTCAGATAAAGATTACCACGTCGAAGAGGAACGCTACAAGAGCTGTAGAGGAACGTCTGAATGAACTGTTGCCATGGAAACGCATCAACGCTTCGGACAGAGCAGCTCAACGTGCAAGGGAGAGGCTGACGGAGTTTAGAAGAGACCTGCCACTACATAGTTAATGAGATAACTATGGCCCAGAGGAAGAATAAATGAGGCTACAAGTATTAGTAGCAAAATAGCCTACGCATTTAAATTTTTTGATTCAGAAATTGGTCAAAAAAAAGTCTTATGACTTAATCCAAATAGTTCATGAAACTGACTGAGGAGCTATCTTAAGCGCTTTATGTTGGACATTTCTAGTGAAAATGAGTATTTCCTCATTACTAGGGAGGGCCCCTACGAAAATGAGGCACCTTTCCCTCCTCCCACCAACAGGGACCATGAAGGATGGGGAAATCCATCCTTGTTTTCGGAAGGCGCAAAATTCTATGTTCAATTGATGTTCAATGTTTTTTTTACTTTTGTTATGTTGAACTCTGGATTACAACTTTTTATCCATGGGAATGATAGAGAATAACATAAAGATACTGTTGTGGAATGTTAATGGTCTTAATAATCCCATTAAAAGACGGAAGGTAATGACCAGGTTAAAACAGCACAAATCTCATATTATATATCTACAAGAAACACATTTGTCTGGGGAAGAATGCGAGAAACTTAAGAGATTTGGTTATAACAATACATTTTATAGTTATTTCCGTCATGGGTGTAGAAGAGGGGTGACTATACTAATTTCAGATTCAGTAAAATTTGAATGTTCTAAAGCAGTCACCAACCCGTCGATCGCGATCGACAGGTCGATCTTGGAAGCATTTTAAGTCGATCACGAAGAGTTGATCAGAGAAAATCAGAGAAAAAAAAACCAATATAAAATGCACATGGTGTCTAGGGGATGCGGAAGTGCGCACGCTGTTACAATTACGTCATTTTTGCCTGCGCTCATGCAGACGCGTCGAGTATAAACAAGCTTACGCTTTAACCAGCTCAGCCACTTTATACGCTCACATCAAGCTCTTCAAGCTAACGATACGCAAGCTAACGAAACAATGGCTGTGTAAGATTTGCTGTCAAACTATAAACCAGACTACAGAGCACTTGCTGATAGTGTAAGTGTGCAATCACAGCCATCACATTGAATATATGTGTGGGGAGAGAATCTCATCTGAGCCCTCAGAGTGAGGGAGTATTGCTAGTTTGAAATCGGTTGGCTATTCATGGGTTTCAGTCACGTGACTTTTTTTATGTGGCCGCCATCTTTAGGACCTTTGCGTTAAATCGCATAATCTCTCCCTGTTGATCGGAAAGATGTTGCACACTTAAATAGCACAGATGAAAAGCAACGGTATTTAAATAAAATAGATACTTTAGGTATAGATCCGTATTTACTGTTAAACGAACTGCCGACTCCACTAAAGTCTAGTAAAAACTTGCCAAATTTTACGTTTGCTGACATTTAGCTACATCTACCTTGTCCATAATCCCTCTCCATGTCCCCACCACTTTTGAAACATCTCACGGCACGGATGTACCAATACAAATAAATAAAGGTAAAATAAGAGGTGATCTAGCATGCTGAAATGTGTTGTTTTTGAAATCAAGTGATCAAAGTGCTTGTTGACTCTGGATCAGTGGTGCAGAAACAGTGTTCTCTCGTGACTCGCGCACACCGCACAGTCTTGTGGCTGTGGCTGATGTTGCCAGATTGGGTGTTTTTTCGCTACATATTAAGGCCTGTTTACGGTGTGTTTTAGCTGGGTTTTCGTCTGGAAGGCTCTATAGAAATCTGGCACCCTATTGAACGAAGTTAAACTGAGAGAGCGTGCGTTCACAGACACCAGAATGAACGCGTTCATCAGGCAGTAATTCAGTACGTTCAGTTCACGTTCGCCCAAAATATGAACGAGTTCATGAACTATCGTTAATTGAACACGTTCAGGCACAACACTGTTGTACAGGTATATCTGATTTATGATTTTGTGTTGTATTAAATGCCCCAGTTATGCCCTATTATCACAGTTTACAGCACAGCAGATAGACGGCATGTTGCAATTCGGTCCTACAAATGGCGGCCGCTCCACTGTGTGACGTCACATGAAATCTATGAATATTGTTAAAAGGAGATCTGTGTTTTATGTTGTTGAAAAAAGGAAAGATAATCAGTGCTGAACATGATTGTTTTAGGCCTGTAATAGATTGATTATTGAGGTAATGACTAGTTAGTAATGAATAGTAGCCTAGCAGGTCTGTCATAACATTTTGTATGGAGCATTTCCATTTTTAAGTGTTTGAAATGTTTTTTTAAAAGTGAAAGCGCCTGTAGCCAAATTGACTAATTATTGTGTTTATGAGTAATACGCCTGTGGAAATACTTAATGTTATATTACTGTTGAAAATGTTGAATTATAGTTGACAGTTTGTATAGTTATATATTTGTATAGTTAAATATATATTGCTAGTGACTAACAGGCAACAAAGAATGTCAAAGTAGAACTACATTGTGGCCTTGTTTTTTCATAATTTTTTGCAAGTGGTAGATCTTGGTTTACATTTGGACTTGGGATGTGATCTTAGACTCGAAAAGGTTGGTGACCACTGTTCTAAAGTGATTAACGATAAGGAAGAAGATTTATTATTGTAAAAGGAAAGCTAGAAAATGAAAAAGTGACACTGGTTAATGTTTATGCCCCTCCCAACAGTGGAAAACATTTCATCAAAACTCTGCTCGACAACATTATAATATTATAATAATGAGTTTAATATTGTGTTGAATGATAAACTAGATACAACAAACAAAAACAAAAAATGCAACCACATTACTAAAATAATCAAAACTACATTTAAAGAATTTGGTATAGTGGACCTTTGGAGGGAATTTCACCCCCTTAAAAAGGATTACACTCATTACTCGGCCCCTAATGATAGCTACTCCAGAATTGACTACCTATTTATGAATGAAAATGAGTTGTACCGAGTACAGGAGTGTGAAATTGAAGGTGCAGACATATCAGATCACTGTGCAGTTTACCTAAAACTCCAGCTGAAATCACAAGAGAAAAGTTGTCAAAGTGTCTGGTTGTGTTTCCCTTGTTTGTCACTAGAGGTCCTCGTGTTCACGGTGTCCTTCACGATTGACTTCATTTCCCAGCATTCTGTCTGTCACTGTCACTCATCAGTTCATTACACTCAGCTGTTCCCCGTCATCATTGTTCCCAGCTGTTCATTGTTAGTCTTGTTAGATCTGTGTATATATTCCCTGTCTGTGTTAGTATGTGTACGGATTCGTTGCTAAATGTCACTTACACTTCTGAAGTCTGTTTCCTTGCCTGTTCTTGTTTTGGTTCTTGTTTATTTGTTTACTGGACTGCTAAAATGGATTTTGACCCCTGCATGGATGACTATGAGTTGGATTGCCCTGACAATAAATATGCTACATTTGGATCCACCTGTTTCTCCGTGTGTTCCCGTGGCAGAACAAATCCGTCGACAAATGGATCCAGTAGCATGAACATTTTGCAGGGCTTTGCTTTATGGGCCCGCCAGACTGAGGCCATGGTGGTCAATTCAACTTAGCACCCTTCCACCGATGACCGAGAATCTTTTAGGGGAACCCGTCTGGCCAAGTTTTCAGGGACTCGTGGAGGCCGCAGGAGTGGAGGTCCTAGAAGTGAGCCCCGGAATCACTTTCCACTTTGGTCTTTCTCCGACCATGAGCCGGTGATGCTCAGCCCAGAGCTGCCTTCACCTCTTGTCCTGTCCAGCCCGGAGCCTGCACCTCGCCATAAGAAATGGCGGAGGGGGAGGAAGACTTCCTGCCTCCCCAGTGAACCAGAGGCCATCCCGGTGGCAGTCCCCGTGCAGCCGGCTGTCAGTCCAGAGATCGTTCCGTCTGCCCAGTCAGAGACTGTTCACGTCCCGTCTGCCCAGTCAGAGACTGTTCACGTTCCATCTGCCTTCATGGACCTGGACTATCTGGAGCGTCTGGCTCGGATCCTGGACATGTCTGTGTCTGCTTTTCCAGGGCCGGAGGCAGAGCCAGTGCCCGTTCCAGAGCCGGAGGCAGAGCCAGTCCCCGTTCCAGAGCCGGAGCCAGTTCCAGTGTCTGCTGTTCCTGAGCCGGGGGAAGAGCCAGTGCCCGTTCCAGAGCTGGAGGCAGAGCCAGTGCCCGTTCCAGAGCTGGAGGCAGAGCCAGTCCCCGTTCCAGAGCCGGAGCCAGTACCAGTGTCTGCTGTTCCTGAGCCGTGGGCAGAGCCAGTGCCTGATCCTGAGCTGGAGCCAATGTCTGTACCAGACCCAGTATTTGTTTCTGTGTTTGTGTCTGTCCTTGTGACCATTTCTGTTCTAGTGGCAGTTCCTGAGCCGGTGGCTGTTGCTCCAGAGCCGGAGGCAGTGTCTGGTCCCGAGCCGGTGTCTGGTAATGAGAGGGCATCACCGCCTTGGCCGCCCGAGGGGTCTTCACCGCCCTGGCCGCCCGAGGGGTCTTCACCGCCCTGGCCGCCCGAGGGGTCTTCACCGCCCTGGCCGCCCGAGGGGTCTTCACCGCCCTGGCCGCCCGAGGGGTCTTCACCGCCCTGGCCGCCCGAGGGGTCTTCACCGCCCTGGCCGCCCGATGGACTCTGTGTTTTGCCCTGGTCCCCGGTTAAGCCCTCACCTCTTGTTCCTGTCTCCCTTCATGGACCTGGCCCACCATCCCTCCCCCTGATCCTCCACCGTTCCACCTCCCTCCTGAACTCTTGTGTTGTGTTTTAGTGTTGTCGTGGAGCGTCTGGTAGCCGCTCCGTAGAGGGGGGGTTATGTCACAGTGTCTGGTTGTGTTTCCCTTGTTTGTCACTAGAGGTCCTCGTGTTCACGGTGTCCTTCACGATTGACTTCATTTCCCAGCATTCTGTCTTTCACTGTCACTCATCAGTTCATTACACTCAGCTGTTCCCCGTCATCATTGTTCCCAGCTGTTCATTGTTAGTCTTGTTAGATCTGTGTATATATTCCCTGTCTGTGTTAGTATGTGTACGGATTCGTTGCTAAATGTCACTTACACTTCTGAAGTCTGTTTCCTTGCCTGTTCTTGTTTTGGTTCTTGTTTATGTTTACTGGCCTGCTAAAATGGATTTTGACCCCTGCATGGATGACTATGAGTTGGATTGCCCTGACAATAAATATGCTACATTTGGATCCACCTGTTTCTCCGTGTGTTCCCGTGACAAAAGTAAATTGTGGAGACTAAATGTTGGAATTCTGAATCATAAAAAAATAGCTGAAGAGATTAAAGAGGAGATTAAACTATATCTAGCTGTAAATGACAATGGATAGGTTAGCCCTGTCATTCTGTGGGATGCCCTTAAAGCAGTCCTGAGAGGGAAAAATTATAGCTAAGACAGTGTTTATTAAAAAAGCTAGAGAAGCATTTAAGAAAGAAAAGGAGAAACTATCTGAAATTGAACAGCTACATAAGAGCACACGTGATCCCTCATTGTTACCTCAAATTAAAGAAGCTAGGGATAATATTGATAAAATGTTAAGTATAGAAACTGAAAAGAAGATTCGATTTTTAAAACAATCATATTATGAAGTGGGACCAAGGGCTTCCAGATTGCTAGCAAAAAGATTAAAAAAGCAACAGGCTGATAGAACAATTCACAAAATACGAGATATAGACACAAACCACATGACATATGAACCCAAAGAGATTGAATCTAATTTTAGGAACTACTATAAAAAATCTGTACAGCCAACCTCCATCCACCACTGACCAAATGAGAACATTTCTAGAGAATCTTGACTTACCAGCTTGACTTACTTGGGAAGAAACAAAATAACCTTTTGACCTCACCCTTATCAGTATCAGAAATAGAGAAAGCAGTCAGTAGATTAAAAGCGAAAAAATCGCCGGGTAGTGATGGCCTACCAGCTGAATGGTACAAAACATTCAGGGAGCAACTTATACCATTACTTGTGTCATCATTTAAAGTGTAAATTGCAGGTAAAAATTTTCACGAAGATAATGCAATGTGCTTACTAAATATAAAGATAAGAACCGCCCACCATTGTTTTTTTATATATATTTTATACCAAATGCTGAATATAATGAAAAGTTGGTTCGTTTTACAGTGCTTTTAACCACGCCCCCTCCTTCCACTAGGCTGGGCGTGATGTCATAACAGGGACTCCAAGCTTTTACGGTCTATGCTACAAGCCTAGAGTTACGTTATATTGGAGGAGACCTAGCTAGCGAAAATGGTTAACTATTGTGCTTGTGCGGGATGTACGAACAGTGATGCCGGTAACGCGTTACTTAGTAACGCATTATCCTAATTTGACCACTTTTTTCAGTAACGAGTAATCTAACGCGTAACTATTTCAAAACCAGTAATCAGATTAAAGTTACTTATCCAAGTCACTGTGCGTTACTATTTAGTCATTTTTCTTAGTAAAAATATAGATTTCTTTCTTCTTGCATCTCGGGGAGTGCGCGCAACAAGTCACGTTTTCAGCATGAGGTTCACGTCACGTGTACGTACCACATAGCGACACAAACGTAAACAACAATGAAGGGAGGAGAGAGATGCGCTTTTTCTAGCTGGAAATACAGTCACTATTTTGATTTTGTGTCTGTCAGCTAAAAATTACAACATTAAGGTCTGTTGTAAACTCTGTGCTGGTGGCGACAAAGTGTTATCTACCTACAGAAACACTTGAACTTGAACACTACAGAATTTGAAAAAAACATTGCAGCACCGCACAGTCAAACTTACAGAGCGAGTCACGCCAAGCGATGCGAAGCAGAGAGCAGGTCCCCCACTATCCAAACAACAAAAGCTGGACTTGTGTGCAAAACCAGTAAGTGGGGGAGAATTAAATAAGTTGGTCGGTCAGTTTGTTGTGGAGGAAATGCTGTCATTAAACACGATTGATTCACCTTCGTTTCGTGCATAGACAGTAAAAGCATTTTATATTTTTATTAAAACGAGTATTTATGTTAAGTGAAGTGAAGAAAGACTATTATTTTTTATTAAAATGAGTATTTATGTTAAGTAAAGTCAAGAAAGAGTTGTCTTTATTTTATTTTTTATAAAAACAAGTATTTATATTAAGTGAAGTCAAGAAAGAATTTTTTTTTTTTTCAGGAAATAGTTTTTAAGTTCAACTTTAAATGTCAGGAGATAGATTGTTGATGTTACTGTTAAAAATACACTTCCAATAAAGTGAGTGTTGGCAAAACCGGTTGTCATTTTATGTTGAGGTGGCGGGGGTGTTGTCGGCAACTGCTGAATGTAACCAATAAAAGTAACTTGTAAAGTAACTTAGTTACTTTTAAAATCAAGTAACTTGTAACGTAACTTAGTTATTTTTAAAATCAAGTAACTTGTAAAGTAACTTAGTTACTTTTTCAAAGTAACTGTGGCAACACTGTGTACGAATACATCAAAAACGGGGGAGAGGCTCCACAAGTTCCCCAAGGACAAACGGCTGATTCGTGCCTGTAAGTGTTAGCATAACTTACCCGAGGTAGAGCTTAGATCGGCCCAAAACATCAAGCAAGACCCTAACGTTACCCGAGCCCGCTGTGTCCGAGTCCGGCCCGACACATAAACTGTAATTATGAGCCCAAGCCCGGTTTAAACCCGGCTATTTTTGAATACGTGGGTCGTTATAACTGACGTGCTCAACTACTTTCTTATATTACTTTCTCCCGACCGCAACATTCATGTTTTGTCCCGCTCCCGCCCGCAAAAATACTTTTTTTCTGTACCTCCAAATACTTTCAAGTTAGCCTACGTGTTAGCCCACCATACACATCAGCATACATGCTCCTGATCGATTGTTTGTTATTAAAGCATTAACACACAAACCACTGTTATAACATAAAAGCAAGCGGGCTACTGCGTGCATGGTTTGGCATGACTGCGCGCAAAGTGCGATCCCATAATAATTCCTAAAGCTGACATCAGTTCATCGCGATCTCACACATCTCTGTTATTATCAATGAAGCTTCCATAATATATAACGTTACACTATGTTTGTTATAATTAGAGGATTTGCCAGCATACAGAATTCAGCACTGAACAAAAAGTCTGTTTTGAGCGGTGAGGGGAATCTATCGTAAATGCTTCTGATTGGCGTTTATTGCGTTCAAGAAATCAACACATATGTCTGTGATTGGCTACATCGCTCCTCGCTGCTGACATGTTAGAAATAGAAACTCTGCCTGTAAACCGTTTCTATTTTGTTTTAGATGTTCTTATTGATTTTCTGCAACAGATGAATAAAAATGTATTAGTTTTTACGTTTTATTCAGATATTTCTAGTTTGCGGGAGTCCCGCAAATCGTTTTATTCTCCCTCAAACAGCACACACAGAGTGAGTGAGTGCATTACTGCCCGCAGCTCCCTGTTATGACATCATCACCCAGTTACGGTAAAAAACACGCTACCTTTGAAGAAACCCCAATAAATGCTATTTTAACGCATTTTAAGACAGAAATTTTTAAATATATCCATATTGTGCACTTTAATGTACACATTAATCGGTTGTGGTGGTTAACCTGCAATTTACACTTTAATTATACACTTGACCATGGCAAACTACCACCATCCTGGAAGGAAGCAGTAATAACAGTGATCCCTAAGGGGATTAACAAGGATACCTGCTCAGGTTACAGACCGATTTCTATACTTAATGTAGATTATAAATTATACACCTCAATTTTGAACAAGAGATTTGAACAATTTATGAACGACATCATAGATGAGGATCAAACAGGTTTTATTAAGGGGCGCCAAACCCATGACAATATAAGGAGAACCCTACATATTATTGAACACGTTAAGCAAAACAATACCAGTGCAGCCTTGATAAGTCTTGACGCAGAGAAGGCATTTGACTGTGTTAATTGGGCATTTCAGACACTTAAAAATTTGGATTGAATGAGAAGGCTGTTCTACCAGACAAGGTTGCTGCCTATCACCAACACTGTTCGCATGTTTTATAGAGCCCCTGGCGCAAGCAATTAGGCAGAATACAGATCTGAGAGGGATAAGGGTTAGGGATGAAGACCACATCATTGGTCTTTTTGCTGATGATGTGATCTGCTATTTAGGTTTTCGGTGTTTGGTTTCTATTCAGGTTATAAGTTAAACTTTGCCAAAACACAGATCTTAACATTGAACTATCTACCATCCAAAAATATACAACAAAAATACAATCTCAATTGGAATGCAACTACAATGAAATACCGGTAACGCTTCCTTTTACAGTCCAGTACTTACAGTGTACTTACCTAGAAAGTACTGGCTGATATAAGGTAAGGACATGGAACAGGGGTAGGTTTAGGGTTAGTACTAGTTATTACCCAGTAATTGTAGTTACTAAAATAAGTACATAGTATTTACATGGGTAACTGGACTGTAAAAGGAAGCGTTACCGAAATACCTTGGGGTTACCTTAACAAGAGGAATGGATGATCTATATGAGACCAACTATGTTAAAGTGGATAAATCCATTAGAAATGATGTAGAGAGGTGGAATGTCCTTTCTCTGGACTTTAGTTCCCGGATAGAGACTATAAAAATGAGCATCCTCCCTCGACTCCTCTACCTCTTCCAATCACTTCCTATTGAGATACCGGAGAATCAATTTAGAACGTGGGATAAAGTTATCTCTAGGTTTATATGGAATGGTCAAAGGCCAAGAATCAAATATGAAACTTCACAGCTTGGAAAACATGAAGGAGGTATGGCACTCCCAAATCTTAAGGAATATTTTCATGCAGCACAACTTAGACCTTTAGTCTGCTGGTGTGCTAAGGATTACGAGGCTAAATGGAAAAACCTAGAGCAGTATGTACAAGGGAGGGAAATTCAAAGTCTTATTGGGGATGAAGGGGAAGCTAAGGATTTACTGTCATGAAGTAGGAGGACGAACCCAAAGGCAGACAGCAAGTAACTCAAAACAGGGATTTATTATAGACAAAAACAGAAAACAAAACCCACGATGGGGCAAAACAAGACAAGATAGACTAGACTTGACAAAGACTCTTAAGACGATTAACTAACAGCTAAGACAGGATAAATACTTCTAACAAGACAAAACTTTCAACAGGTAACTCACAGCTTGTTTCTGACAAAGTAGACAAGGTAAGATAGACAATGTACCGACACAGGACAGCAAACACACAGGGATTATATAAGGAGACTAATCAAGACATAACAGGTGACAGATTAATTAATGATAACTAAACAAGGGTAACAAGGGGGCGGGGTAAGGTGACGAGACAACGCAAGCACATGGCCCAAACACAAGGCCATGTGCTTGCACACAAAACATGGGTCTGTCATGATCCTGCCACAATACAAGAAGAAAACTAGGACATGGCAGAATCATGACAGAACCCCCCGCTTAAGGAGCGGCTTCCAGACGCTCAAAGGGACACTAAGCATAAGACATAGTACGAGACATAGACAAAAACCAACAAAACATGGAAAACACTAACAACGGCATACATGAATAAACAATAACAGGATTAGGGTGACAAATCAAAAACAACATACAAGGCAAGGGAGGTGGAGGGAACACAAAGTCCTTAGGGGGCAGTCCAGGGTGAACAGGTGGACTAGGGGTCTTGGGTTGACAAGGTGATGATCTTGGACGGGGAGTCCGGGGAGAACTGGACGAGCACACACGAGGAACAGTCCGAGGTGGGGTGGAGACAGGGGAAACAGTACGGGGACTAGTGGCGACAGGGACAAACGGGGAAACAGTCTGGGGGCTGGTGGAGACAGGGACAAATGGGGAAACAGTCCGGGGGCTGGTGGCGACAGACTCAGACACAGGGGACACAGAGGACATGGAGGAAACGGGACTTCTGACAGGGGACAAGGCTGGTGACAGGACAGGACTGTGCGCGGCGCTCACGGGGACAGGCTCGGGTGCAGCGCTCACGGGGACAGGCTCGGGTGCAGCGGCAGGCGCGGGTGCAGCGCTCTCGGCGGCAGGCGCGGGTGCAGCGCTCTCGGCGGTAGGCGCGGGTGCAGCGCTCTCGGCGGCAGGCGCGGGTGCAGCGCTCGCGGGGACAGACTTGGGTGCAGAGCTCACCGGGACAGGACAGACAGGGGGTTGAAGGATCGCGACAAGACGGGACAGGTACTCGGAAAGGGTCTTGGCCGCAATGAAGACAGGCATCTCCTGACGAGCCGAAACAGCTTCCAGAACCTCTTTAGCGGCTAGATCAGCCGCAACTCTCTCAGTGGCCACTGGGGCGGGTGCAAGCTGGAGCGGGCTCATGGACGGCGCTTGCTGGGGCGGGCTCATGGACGGCGCTTGCTGAGGCGGGCTCAGTGACGGCGCTGACTGCGGCGGGCTCAGTGACGGCGCTGACTGCGGCGGGCTCTGTGACGACTGCGGCGGGCTCTGTGACGACTGCAGCGGGCTCTGTGACTGCAGCGGGCTCTGTGACTCCAGCGGGCTCTGTGACTGCAGCGGGCTCTGTGACTGCAGCGGGCTCTGTGACTGCAGCGGGCTCTGTGACAGCCTTCCTCCTCCTCTTTCTCCTTGACCGCGGGGCAGAGGCCATGGCCAGAGCTGTGGCAGGTTGGGGAAGCACAGCAGGAACCGTGACTGGCGGTGGAAGGACGGACTCAGGCTGCGTTGACTCTGACGCTGAGGACTCAGAAGGAGAGTCCCACGAGGTCCGCCTCCCTCGTTTCCCTCGAAGACCGACAGGGGTAGATGGAGTGCTAGAAGTCATGGAGGAACCAGCCTGGTCCCCAAGCGTTGCGACGCCTATCGTTCGACCCTCGGGAATGATAGGTAGGCAGGCAGAAGGTGAAGACCTTGAGGATGCCACCTCTGACTCCTCCCGGGAGAAGTGGTCATACAGTCTGGAGTAGTTTGACAAGATCCACTCACCCTGAGGTGAGTAAGGAAGGGTAACACTCCTCCTGTTGAGGGGGGAAGACAACTAACTAACAGCTAAGACAGGATAAATACTTCTAACAAGACAAAACTATGGAAGTAAAATAATGACAAATGTTTTTGAAACAAAAAGCCTGTTGAAATGTACTTATTGAAAAAAAAAATGCATTGCATTAACCCTGCTTGTATTTTACTGCATTGTATTTTTAGGGCTTGTATTTTTATGGGCTGAAATTTAGCATGGTTGAATATTTAGGCTGTGAATATTTCAATTCAAAACATTTCAAACACATTTTCATTAGTACATTTTCAATAATCTATATTCACCTTTCATATTTCACTTCCAAAATATTCAAACTGATTAAAAATACAACCTATAATATTCAACAGGCGGTTTTCGGTCCATTTTATTTCGCTTTCAAATTCGCTTCCACAAATTCAGTGGTTTAAATTCGACAGTAAATTCAACGTTGACATCCAGGAACTGCAGGAAAAGCAGTAGATTACCGAGCAAAATCTCCATCTGCTGTTAGTCGACCTCACCAGCAGGGGGTGCAAACGCGTGTTGTTGACGAAGATAGAGCAGTTAGAGCAAGCCATTCATTCATAAAAAATAATTTACAACAATGTAAGTGTATCTATGATTATTATGACGTCTGTTTTATGTGAAATTCAGTGTCTTCACGATTACTTTTCCTGTGTAGCCTACATGCATCTTTCTCTACCGTGAACGAGATTATAATGGTATTCCCCCGATGCGGATGTACAGGTCCAATGTTACATTTGAGTTTGACATAATCTATTGGTTGTTTAGTTGCGGCGATTGTGCTGCATGCATTACTAGGGTTTCCCTCAATACCTCAGGATTCCCCTGCTGGACATATAAAACGCTTAACCTAGCTTAATGGACTAATACAGTGATATAAAATACCAAACTCGCAGGCAAGCAGAAGGACTCAGAATATGAACTTAACGCGCAAAGTTTAATGCTCAGCGTTTCCCAGTGATACTGGCATAGTTGGCTTGTCATTCGCACATTTAGGGACCGTCTCTAAAGTTACATACGACATTGGTATACACGTTTCTAACTTCAATAGCATTTGAAGAGAACGACTTACAGTCATAAAACTAACTGTAAAGTGTTCATGTAGGTGTCAGGCATAATGTGCAATTTATTCAAATAAATTGAAGTTTGCTATTGAAGTTAGAAACGTTTAGGCCTAATAGGACTACCAGTGTTACTTTAGAGACGGTCCCTAAATGTGCGAATGTCAAGACAATTTTACGTTTAGTCATTTCGCAGACGCTTTCATCCAAAGCGATTTACAGTTAAACTAACAATATAGAACAACAATATGAAAGTGCTATGAACCTTCCCAGTTTAATCTAATGCAGTACATGTATGTTGGTATACTTCCTCAATAAAGGTGCGAGTTTTGTCTTTTATATCACTGTATTATTCCATTACAGGAATTGCCAGTTTTGTCCCGACAGAAAGGGAATCTTTGAGTATGATGATGAGGTATTGAGGGAAACCGATAATCCCGGTCATGGTAGAAAAAGCTGATAACATGTAAGGCTACACAGGGAAAGTAACAATGAAGTTAATGAATGAAACATAAAAACAGCTTTTGTGCCTTAATCGTCTTTTCCGCATATATACTGACCCAGATAATCATCACAAAAAACGTAATGCATGCTCAATTGTTGTACAGTTTTCATAAATGAATGGCTTGCTAACTCTATCTTCATTAACAACACGCGTTTGCACCCCCTGCTGGTGAGGTCGACTAACAGCAGATGGAGATTATGCTCGGTGATCTCCTGCTTTTCCTGGATGTCAACGTTGAATTTACTGTCGAATTTAAACCACTGAATTTGAGGAAGCGAATTTGAAAGCGAAATAAAATGGACCGAAAACCGCCTGTTGAATATTATAGGTTGTATTTTTAATCAGTTTGAATATTTTGGAAGTGAAATATGAAAGGTGAAAATGGATTATTGAAATTTTACTAATGAAAATGTGTTTGAAATGTTTTGAATTGAAATATTCACAGCTTAAATATTCAACCATGCTAAATTTCAGCCCATAAAAATACAAGCCCTAAAAATACAATGCCTTAAAATACAAGCAGGGTTAATGCAATGCATATTTATTTCAAGTAGTACAATTCAACAGGCTTTTTGTTTCAAAAACATTTGTCATTATTTTACTTCCATACAAAACTTTCAACAGGTAACTCACAGCTTGTTTCTGACAAAGTAGACAAGGTAAGATAGACAATGTACCGACACAGGACAGCAAACACACAGGGATTATATAAGGAGACTAATCAAGACATAACAGGTGACACAGATTAATTAATGATAACTAAACAAGGGTAACAAGGGGGCGGGGTAAGGTGACGAGACAACGCAAGCACATGGCCCAAACACAAGGCCATGTGCTTGCACACAAAACATGGGTCTGTCATGATCCTGCCACAATACAAGAAGAAAACTAGGACATGGCAGAATCATGACATTTACATAAACAGATAGATGCTATCACCCAGTTTTCATTAAAATTGTGGTTCAGCGTAATACGAAAATATAAATTAGAGGCAGATCTCCCTCTACTTAGATGGATAGCTTATGACAGACACTTCACCCCGAATACTCTTGACCAGAGATTCCAACAATGGAAACTGAATGGAATAACAGCACTGTGTACAGTAACGAAGGACAGGAATTTTATGAGTTTTGAAGAGATGAAACAAAACTTTACATTATACAATCAGGATCATTTCAGATACTTACAATTAAGGGATTTTTATATGAAGGAAGTAAAACCAAAAGTAAATCTGGGGAAAAACAGTATAATTAGAACTATAATAGGAATATACAACTCAAGTACGTACAGAATAATATCTACATTATACCAGCAACTGATGGAGATGGATTTGTAGTACTTGAGTAGTTTTAAAGCAAATACTTTTTTACTCTTACTTGAGTCATATTATTTTTCAGTACTTCTACCTATACTCAAGTAAATTATTACTTAAGTAGCAATACTTTTACTTAAGTACAATTTGTTAGTACTCTTTCCACCACTACTTATTACTTATAATTGACTTAACTACTCTGTCTGCTCTTCACTAATAAGCTGGTGTGTGGCATTCTGGGCGCAGTATTTCCCCTTCCATATGTAAAGCGCTTTGAGTGCTGAGAAAAGCACAATATAAATGTAACAAATTATTATTATTAGGGATTCAAGCATTTAGTGTCACCAATGCCCGCCCTAATCGGCCAAACGGCGCTACAGCTGTGAAAAGTGTGAAATTGCTAATAATGTCGTGGCAGATTTAAAGTCTTTGGTTCAGGTCTGCAGATTTAAAGTTTTCATATTCAGGTCTCAAAGAAAATCTTTCAGAGTCGAAGTTCCAGGTCTCAGAAGAATTATTTTTATTCAGAAATTTAACAAAGTGAGATGCCAGCTGTTCATCTCACTTACAATGCTGCCAGGCAAAGGCAAAAGACCGTAACTTCGTTTTTGGTCAAAAATGAGTTATTGAGGCTTCCGGTGGACTGAGAGACAAGATGGTTGCGTGATCTTGAGCTCCCGATAGCAAGTTCGAATTAGCCCCCCTTAATTCACTAAATGCAAACAACTCGTAGTAATTTTACTTTGGAATGAATAGGGGAGCAACGACCAGAAGTCAAAAGAAACGTGACGCTCAGAAAAGGAAGAATAAACCAGAGATGGACGACGCTCAGGGCTCCGACGGTAACCCCGCGGGAGACATGTGCTCAGTGCTCCGAAGTATCAGCAAAGAAATACGCGACTTCAGGACCGAACACAAAGCAGATCTAAATAGTCTCAAAGCAGAACTTAAGGAAGACATGAAAAACGAACTCAAAGAGCTTAAACAGGAAATTTACCAAAAGCTCTCCGTTAACTCAGCCCAGACACAGGCCCATGAAGCCAGGCTGAATGAAGCGGAAGCACGGATCAACGAGACTGAGTTGGCCAGTGAGGCTATGAAGGAGGTGCTCATTAAGTCCATGGAAAAACAGAAAATAATGCAGGAAAAGTTGACTGATTTAGAGGGTCGGAATAGGCGGAACAACATTCGCATCTATGGCGTACCCGAAGGCAAGGAAGGCAATTTCGTGTCTGATTTTGTGGAGCATCTTTTGAAAAGCGAACTTGAACTGACAGCGGACACTAGCTTGCGGATTCAGCGTGCCCATAGAGCATTAGCTCGTAAACCAGAGCGGAATGAGCCCCCCAGATCTATAGTGGTAAATTTTCTTGAGTTTACTACCAAAGAAACAGTACTGAAAAAGGCCTGGGGAAAGAAAATAATGATTGAAGGACGACGCCTGACGTTTGATCATGACTATGCTACGGAGATCGTTCAGAAGCGAAAGGCGTATGCGGGAATAAAGAGGCTTCTGAAAGAGAAGGGAATTCGATTTCAGACACCGCTGGATAAGATACGCATCCACTGGGAATCTGGTCCACGTACCTACGAGAGTGCACAGGATGCAGCGCAGGATCTGAGGAAGAGAGGGTACTCGGTGGAGACATCTGGCCGCAGCACCGCGAATCCGAACCGGGAGGTGGAGCATTTACTTCAGGTCCTGACATCGCAGCGAGCCGGAGCGAGGAGCGCTGAGGACGCAGCGATCCGTGCAAGGGAGAGATTACAAGAGTTTGAGCGCCCCCCCAACTAATTTCCACTCCTTATCTGGTCACGGTATCTGAAACTTTCTTGGCCCTTAATGAAACCAGCTGTGAGAAGTTAACGTTAAATGACTATTACATCACTTCTGCCTGCGAGGTGAGCTTTAAATCTTTCTATGCGTATTTTTACGCCACCCTTGAGACTATTTTATTGATACTACATGAAGAGCAACTTTAACTCCAACTGTGAGTGATATCTCGTTTCACTTTATTCTGTTCATTTCTTTTTTTTATTTATTATTTTTTTGTTTTATGCATATATATATATGTATGTGAGTATGTGTGTATGTATATATATGTATGTATATATATATATACGCAGGTGAAGGGGGGCCAAAAATTTTAAGATTAATGCTGACGACTTCAATAGGAATAAAACAATCGCTATCGGATGACGTTGGACTACTAAGATGTGTGAAACGAGGTGTTTCAACACTAGTGAGGGGCCCTCCCTGAGGAGATTCCCCCCTCTGCCTACCAACGGGGACTTAGGGTGGCAAAGACTCACCCTATCTTGGAGGTCAATTGTTTCCTTTTTGTTTTTTTTAGTTTGCACAAGTTGTCCAGATGTTCAGGTCTGTGCAGTTTTAAGCTGTCTGGAGGTGAATGAATGTAACAAGGGTTTGGAGCACTTAAATGCCATATAATACTATAAAACTAGTGTCACTTAATGTCAATGTGATGAATAATCCAATTAAAAGAAGTAAGGTTCTGGCTAAACTAAAGAAAGAAAGGGCTCAGGTACTATTTTTACAAGAAACCCATCTGCCCCAAAAAGAACACGAAAAGTTAAAACGCTTTGGATTTAGGAATACATTTTACAGTTCGTACAAATCTGGACGGAGGAGGGGAGTAGCTATTCTCTTTACAAATACGGTTCAATTTGAATGCCTTAAAGAAGTTCGGGACACTGAAGGGAGATTTGTACTAATTAAAGGGAAGCTAGAAAACAGAATGGTGACACTGGTCAATGTATATGCCCCCCCAGAGGGTACCAAATGTTTTTTCAGAGCTCTGTTTAATACTATTGCTAAAGAAACTGAAGGTATTTTGATATGTGGAGGAGACTATAATGTGGTCATGAACCATAACTTGGATACAACAAGCCGAAAAGGAAGTAAGATGCATTTAACCAAGTTTATTAATACGTTAGTCCAGGAAATGGGACTAATCGACATATGGAGGGAACTTCATCCACAAGAAAGGGATTATACACACTACTCGGCACCTCATTCTGTCTACTCCCGAATCGACTACTTTTTAATCAATGCAAGTGAATGCCACAGGGTAACAGAGAGTAAAATTGGGGTGGCGGATGTATCAGACCACAGTGGGATCAGCTTGATAATACATCTCAATAATAGGAAAATAAACACTGTCTGGAGGCTAAATGTGGGTATCTTGAACAATAAGGGGTATGTGGAACAGATAAGAGAAGAAATAAAAAGATATATAGAAGAGAATGATAATGGGGAGGTAAACCCTGCAATATTGTGGGACAGTATGAAGGCAGTCATTCGTGGGAAACTAATCGCTTTGACAGCATCACTAAAAAAGGCTCGGCTGGCTATGTATAAATACAAAGTAGATAAACTGCAAGAACTCGAGCAGGAACACAAAAATACAAAAAACAAGTCTGTATTACAAGAAATAAATAAGACAAGAGAAGAGATAAATGAGATACTCAGGACAGATATAGAAAAGAGGGCAAGATTTGTAAAGCAGACATACTACGAATCAGGCCCAAAAGCAACAAGACTTTTAGCTAGACGCTTACGGAAACAGCAGGCAGTTAATACGATTCATAAAATTAGGAACCCTCAAACCAACCAAATATCACATGACCCAAATGAAATTGAAAGAATATTTGAAGATTACTACAAGAAACTCTATTCTAAACCTCTATCAGCAGATGAAAAAACAATAAGGGGCTTTCTTGACTCACTTGATCTGCCATCTATTGGTAAGACACAGAACGACACGATTATGTCACAATTTACAGTTAAGGAGTTGGGAGCTGCAATAACTAGGTTAAAGGCTAGTAAATCTCCAGGTAGCGACGGGTTTCCATCGGAATGGTATAAGGCCTTTCAGAAGGAGCTAACACCTTTGCTTCTGCCCTGTTTTAATTGGACCCTTGACAAGGGTGGGGCCCCCCCATCGTGGAAGGAAGCAATCATTACAGTTTTACTTAAAGAAGGCAAAGATAAAGAGGATTGCAAAAATTATAGGCCAATTTCACTCCTAAATGTAGACTACAAACTATTTACATCAATTATGTGTAAAAGATTAGAGGCCTTCATTCCAGATTTGATCGACGAGGATCAAACTGGGTTCATTAAAGGACGCCAAACGCATGATAATATTAGAAGAACCCTTCATATTTTAGATAATGCTCGGAAAAGTGGTACAAGTACAATTCTTATAAGTTTAGATGCCGAAAAGGCATTTGATAGTGTTAGTTGGTTATTCTTATATGAGACACTAAAGAGATTTGGCTTCAACGACAGCGTAATTCAATGTATCAAAACTATTTATCAAGAGCCCACAGCAAGGATTAGAGTGAATGGAAGCCTGTCTAATACAATCCAGCTGGAGAGGGGGACAAGACAGGGTTGTTGTCTGTCTCCTACTCTCTTTGCTTTATATGTTGAGCCTTTAGCGCAGGCGATACGGCAGAATGGGGAACTGCAGGGTGTTAATATAGGGGGAACAGAACATGTAATTGGCCTCTTCGCGGATGATGTCATTATTTTCCTACAACAACCAGATATATGTTTCCCACACCTAATGAATCAACTGGGAACGTATGAATATTATTCAGGATATAAACTGAACATATCAAAAACACAGATTCTCTCTCTAAATTATTCCCCAGCCCGACAAATAAGAGAGGCATATAATTTGAAATGGAATTCTAAAACAATGAAGTACCTTGGAGTAACTCTTACTAAAACCCATAGTGATATGTACGAAAACAACTATAGTGAAATTGAGAAAAACATCCAAAGAGATATTGAAAGGTGGTCTACCCTTCCGTTAGACTTCAGTGCTAGAATTCAAACTGTCAAAATGAATATTCTACCTAAACTCTTATATTTATTTCAAGCTCTTCCAATTAACATCCCTCAAAACAAATGTATTGCTTGGGACAAGATGATCTCTAGATTCATTTGGAATGGTAAAAAACCAAGAATAAAATTTAAGACACTCCGACTACCTAGAAGTAAGGGGGGAATGGCTTTGCCTAATCTTATAGAATATTTTTATGCAGCTCAGCTTAGACCCCTGGCCTGTTGGTGTAGTCCTGACTATGAGTCTAAATGGAAAGAAATAGAAAAGGGCATACAGGGCTATCCGACCCAGACACTGGTTGGGGATGATCATTTGATAGGTGCTTTAAAGCACGATATGAACCCAATAATAGCATTTACACTAGAAATATGGAGTGCTGTAGTAAGAAAATACAAACTCAAGAGAGATACGTGCATATTGCGGTGGTTTGCGTATGATTCAAATTTTAAGCCGGGGATGTATGATCCAGTCTTCAAAGAATGGGCACATAAAGGTATGACAGCAATATGTACGGTTTCGACAGGTAGAGAATTCCTAACCTTCCAAGATCTTAAGGCAAAATATGATTTAGAAAACAAAGATTTTTATAGATACATGCAGTTAAGAGACTATTTCACAAAAGAGATAAAGCCACTTGAAACGACAAATAAGGTGATTAGAGTCATTGTTGACTCGTACAAACAGAAGGGGTCTCGGCTCATCTCTGCTTTTTATCAAGCCCTGGGTGAGAGTAGAGGGGAAACGACACTCTATATAAAAGCAAAATGGGAAGCAGAACTACAGATTCAGATACAAGAGGAGGTATGGTATCGCATGTGCGAGACACAATGTACTTCTACAAGCTCCTTAATATGGAGAGAGTTCTGCTGGAAAAACTTGGTCCGCTACTTCATAACACCGAAAATAAAATCGAGGCAACTCTCTAAACAACAAAAATGCTGGAGATTGTGCGGGAATGTGGAATCAGATCACGCACACATCTTCTGGAACTGTACAAAAATGGGGACATACTGGCAAAATATTAACCTAGTTGTTAAAAATGTTTTGGGATATGAAATCCCAAACACTTGTCAAGTGATGTACCTAAGGAATATTGAGGAGGTTGTAGGGAAAGAAGATCTGTATCTGACTAAAATATTACTTGCATCCAGCAAGAAAGCGATCACAAGAAACTGGCTCAATATCAATATCCCAAAACAGGAACAGTGGTTGGAAATTGTCCATGAAATTTTTGAGATGGAAAAATTGACATACCTTTTGAGAGTCAAACAGAATGTCTTTGAAAAGAACTGGGAAAAATGGAACATTTATATGACACGTGACACAAATTGAATAAATGCCAAACAGAAAAGTGGACTGTATAGCACGTCATCTCCAGACAGATTGTTAGATTGCTAGTGTTATTACTATTTTTATTTTGATTTTTGATTGTTAATTTTGTTTTGTTGATATAAATGTGAAAAAATTTAATAAAAATGCAAGTTATAAAAAAAAAATGAGTTATTGATATTTTTGGCACATTCAAGACCTCCTTTATCATGTGGATAAGTATCTTGAGTCAATTCCGTTGTTTTTTAGAGAAAATAGTGGGTTGTCTTAACCGTAACTTCCAAAAGCCCATGAGAAACCAAGGCAGAACACCGTAACACCAGTTACCGCTCTTTGGCTTTGTTTTGGAAAGCTCATATTGAGTTACGGCACTCTGCCTTTGTTTAGCCGTGCATCAATATGAAGTTACTGTGCCAGCGTTCTATCAAATAATGCTACCTATCAGATTATACGGTGTTCTGCCTTTGTTTTACTCTTCAGTAAAATTAAAATTACGATGTAGCTGTTGTGCCAAAACTTCTGTTAAACATCATCACTGCGTAAGAGACACTCAGAGTCAAATTAATAAAAAGAGAAATATTTATTCTTGCAAGAATAGGCCCGGTCGCCATCACAGCAGTTACCCTGTGAAGTGAGTGACGCGCACCAGGAAGACATGGGACAGCCTTTATACTCTTTTCAAGGTTCCTCCTCACCCGCTGTACCTTTCACCCACTCAGATAAGGTCCCCACTGCTGTTCAGTTTCTACTTAAGGACACAAACTGGACAAAGGAACTGGTACTGAAATAAACTAGCCAAATCTGACCATTCCTAAGGTCAAGAGGTCCTGTCCCATATATTCCTGAAACGTCACGCACAAGCACGTACACACATATACTTTTGCACATTGAATAGGTTCTCTCTCTTATGATATCTGTTAGGAATAAATGACTATTAAAATTTCTACAACATAGCCTGTGTACTTTGTACAGCTGATATCAGTCCCTGTAACTTCTGATGTCCTTAGAGCTTTGTCCTACAAAAAGAAAGGCGAAAAAGGTGACATTGGCAAGGAACCAAAACTCCATCAGGTGACTAGCCTGGCATGCCAGACCTACATCAAGATGTTAGGTCTGGGAACTCTCCATTGACATACCTCAATCCGAGGGGCGGGATAAACGGCTGTCTTTCAAAATCCCTCGGCACGCAATAGGATAGCGCTAACCAACCAGAGCAACGAACGGCTGTGGCTGAGTGAGTCCCGTGCGTTTTCTCACTAGCGGAGCTAGTTGATATATTAAACTTTTGCCGTATCCGGTCGTCAAAACTCCGAACACATCTTCCTTTTTTAAGAATGACTTAAGTGACGTTCTCTTAACTCCAAATCCTCCAGAGTCACGGCCAAAGCCGATTTGAAAGACCGCTGCATCTTCATTGTTTTCAAGTAGCAGGGAAATCACCAATGGAAATCACGCGGAACGTCATGAACTGTGCCGTCATTGTGTTAAGCCCGCCCGCCGACTCTATACACGATGTGATTGGCCTGACCAGTTTTTAGTTTTTCCAGCTCAAAAGCCTATTTAGAGTTGATTGAAATGATTTTCGCTGCCGCTAGGGTGCGTCTAGATTTCTAGGCTATCAGGTGACAGAATGGAGAAAAAAACTTTGGGAGAACCCAGGCTCAGTCAGGGAGTTAGTCCTCCTTTGGCCAACGAACATACAGTGTATGATCATGATTTATGCAGCATTATAGGTCAGAAGTCAGATGGGATCAGAACTTTCACGATATTTATCGTGACATCTGGTTGGGGGTCGGAGTCATCACGCCGGTGAGATGAGTTTGTTGAGGTGTCCATGAGGCCTTCACAGTGTTGATGAGGCTGGCACTTCAGGGATGCGTTGTCGTCGTGTCCATGCGATGGTCCTTCATCAGATCTGGATATGGCCTGGATCCGGCGATTTGCGGTAAACCCCAGGATAAACAGAGAGACTAATATTAGCGTAGACGCCATCCTTATTATGATGTACCAAGTAGATCAGGATTTATAGGAAGTGTTCCCGATTCCGGCTGATCTAAACTACCGTAATTCCTCAAATAAAGACCGGGGCCTTTATTTACCTGAACTGCAGATGGTAGCCGGCTTTTATTTGAAGCAGGCTTTTATTAGAGGCAGGCCTTTATTTCTAATTCGCGATCCCCGCCCGCCCGCCCGTCAGCCAAGTTTCCATGGTGACGCGTCATGCTTGGCACTGTTCACCACAGCCAAAATAGCGCTGTATGACAGATGTAGCGCTTTTATTTCTAAATATTAACAAACTTGCTTACCATGTCATCAACTATCTTCTATTCTGACTCTCAATTCAGTGTAAGTGAGTTTGTTTTGTCGTTTAAAACCCTTTATAATTGATCCTGATCTGTAACGTGAGATGGGCACCGCAGTTCAGAGATTCCTGTCTGTTGGATTTGTACGTTACACAGCGCGTGAATTCTTCAGTTTCTCCCGAAATGCATGAAAGTAAGTGGCCGGTGAACTGGGAGAAGAATAGAGTAAACTTTATACTTACACTGTGTATCTGATATGAATAAAACACGTCGCCAAATATATTTGAATGGATTATTGCTGCTTCCATAGACACCATTGTGTATTTTACAAACTATAAATGTATTGTTTTGCTATAAATCTTATCTATTTAAATGTCTGAAACCTAAAATAAACGTGGTTAAAAACACTGAATAGTAGTTGTGATATATGACAAGCACAGCACGCGTCCGTCTTTGAGTGTACACTAATTTTTCCCCGGCCTTAATTTAAGACCGGCCTTTATTTGTCCGCGTTGACCACGTACCCGGCCACTATCAGAGGCCCGGCGTTTATTTGAATACCGTTTTTTATTTGAGGAATTACGGTATGCAGCCTAACATTGAATTATAGAAGTCTATAATGTGTTATGTGTTTGCTAAGCCAAAGAGAAGTTTTTAGTGTAGATTTGAACTGACAGACTGTGTCTGCTTCTCAGGACAATGTTAGGAAGATTGTTCCAAAGTTTTGGTGCTAAATGGGAAAAGGATCTACCGCCGGAAGTCGATTTTGATATTCTAAGTATTATCAACTGGCCAGAACTTTGAGATCGCAATAGAAATGAAGGACTATAATGCGTTAAGAGCTCGCTCAAGTACTGGGGGCTAAACCATTTAGTGCTTTGTAAGTAATCAGCAATATTTAAAAATGTATACAATGTTTAATAGGAGAGCTGAGGGCGTCTCCTTCGGGGAACCAACCTCCTAGGGCCCTCCCTCTCTAGCGCATCACAAGCTGTGCAGCTTCTGGATGGGATTGGTGGTCCTTCAAAAAAAAAAAAAAAATGGGGGAACCTTGCGTTTCATTCAGGGCTCCAGCTGAGGGTAGATGTCGATTGCTGCATCGGAGAGAGGAGCTGTTTCGTTCTGGAAATAAGGATGATGCTGAGTTCCCACTGTAATAGTGCTTATGCTGAATCAGATTCAGAGCTGATAGCCATGCTTTCCCGGGTCTTTCTTGAATGTGCATTGAAAACTTAGCAGTATGTACCTATATTAGTGCCAAAATATGGAATGACAAAAGTGCCAAATTCTGCATAAAAGTTTTCACCTCTCTCACTACCCTCGATGGTGGGGTGGCTGTGCCTCTTGCAGGCCACCTCTGCCCTGCATGCGAGGCCAAGGCACTCTTATTTCACAAGGGTAGTTCTGAGCCGGGATTGAGCTGCGCATGTCGACTGACCGTTTTCAAGTCACAGCGCAGGCCCTCAGTCAGACGCTGTCCACCTTGGTGGTCCAAAGTACGTTTTCTCGATGCTCCCATCTCACAAGGTGGTTTTTTCGGTGACACTGTGGAGAACTGGCCCAGCAGTTCTCCGCAGTCAGTAGCAGTACCTCGTGGGTCACCCCTAAGTCTACTCGTCGCCAAGGGTGTCAAGTGGTCGGTGAAACAATCACCTCTGAGATGAGTGGAGCTGCTCTCAACCGGAGGAGGACTGAGAGGAGGAGGAGGACCAGTCAACCAGAGGAGGAGGACCGGGAAACTAACAAAAAATTCAACTCAAAATTCAATTCAACAGAGTCAAAATTCTGTTCTGTGCATAGGATGGCCCACTGGATAGTGGATGCCATAACCTTGGCTTACCAAGCACAAGGCGTGCCCTGCCCGCTCAGGTTGCATGCTCACACCACGAGAGACGTTGCATCCTCCTGGACGCTGGCACGTGGCTCTTTGCTAACAGATATCTGTAGAGCTGCAGGCTGGGCAACACCTAACACGTTCGCTAGATATTATAGTCTACGTGTAGAGCCGGTCTCCTCCCGTGTTCTCACCCTAAAAGGGTAGAAGCACAGAGAGGTCCTGCTCTGTTGGCTTGCTGCACCCTACTGTGCACCCTTATTACTCCAGAGTGAAAAACCTGTTGAGTCCTCCAACACCCTCGGCCCGGACATGGCGGAGCGTCTGGCGCCAGGCCTTTATCCGCTAAATCCTTGAGAACCGGGTCTAGGCTGGGTCCCATATGTGTGACCCTAGGGGGATCCCATATGTGTATATTTTCTCCATGGCTGCTCCAATCAGAAGCCTGTGTCTTTCCCTTGGGCTAAGTCACCCAGTATTCATATGTAGTACAACCTTCAGGCTAGTCCATATGTATTTCCCACATAACTCCTTGAAGAAAGTGGCTTCCGCAGCGTTCTCCTTCCTAACAGAAAGTCTGTCATCAAAGTAGATTGTTCTTGTCTACACAGTAGATCTCAAGAGAGATTCCTATTAGTCGGTCACAACGTACGTCTCCGTTCGCTCCTTCAGGGAATGAGGGTTACCATATGTAACCGAGATAACACTTAAAATGTTAAGTGTGTGAGTCGCGGGTGCGATCGAACAGTGGAAACATAAAAACATACTCCGTCATTTAGCTCATACAGAAAATCATTCAAACTGCAAAGTTTTTACTTATATTAGTGTACACTCGCAATAAAACACAACATTGTGCTTTTGTCAAACTGTAACCTACAACTGATACGCACGCACGCACGCACACACACACTGTTTAAAATTTAAATTAAAATTAAAGCTGCAAGCAGCGCTGGGCGGGCCCTCGCACATGTAGCGCGTCGGGGAGTGATGCGGCCGCATATTCTGTTGCATATTCTGGAGCTCTGCCAGTGCGGCTGTGAATTTGCTACGCTTTTCAGACACTGCATGAAGGTGTTATACGTCACTTCCTGTTGCCAGCAGGTGGCGCTATGACTGTGGGTGAATGTGGGCATGTACATGAGTTCAGGGCAGGACTCTTATCCTACATGTAAAGTTTGGTGCAGCTGTGAGCATGTACACTGAAGTTACAACCACTTCCTGTGTCATGGCGATGAGTTGATCTTTGATGGCATGCCACGGACACACCGATTGACGAAAACTCGCAGATAGCACAACTTTTCATCGACAATGCTTTTAGAAGGCACAGCAGAAATTTCAAGTCGATCGAACGAAATCCCTAGGAGGAGTTCGTTAAAGTACGGAGTGTGTAAATCAGCCAAAATTTGACGAAAAATTCAAAATGGCCGACTTCCTGTTGGGTTTAGGGCATCGCTCCAAGAGGCTTTTTTGTGCATCTGGACATGTTTGATGTGCCACAGAAATTTCGTACATGTAGGTCAAACGTGCGGCGGGGGCTGCTTCGTTAAATGTCACTTCCTGTTGCCAGCAGGTGGCGCTATGACTGGAGGTGAATGTCGGCATGTACATGTGTTCAGGGCGGGACTCTTGTCAAGCGTGCAAAATTTGGTGCAGATCTGAGCATGTACAGCAAAGTTACTCCAACTTCCTGTTTCATGGCGAATCATCGATGCCACGGACACGCCCATTGACGAAAACGCGCAGATAGCACAACTTTTCATCGTCAATGCCTTTAGAATGCACAGCAGAAATTTGAAGTCGATCCAACTAAATCCCTAGGAGGAGTTCGTCAAAGTACGGAGTGTGTAAATCGTCCCAAAATGGCCGCCAAATTCAAAATGGCGGACTTCCTGTCGAGTTTAGGGTATGGGTTCTTGAGGCTTTTTTGTGCGTCTTGATAGGATACACGTCCCCACCGAATTTCGTGCATGTAGGTCGAACATGGACGAGGGGCTAATTTTTTCTAATTTTCTAGGTGGCGCTAGCGAGCCATTTTGCCACGCCCATCCGCGAAACCCACAAAATACAAAATTTTTCACCAGTCCTGACATGTGTGCAAAATTTGGTGACTTTTCGAGCATGTTGCGGCCTCGAAAATGGGGCTTACTTTGCAGAAAAAATTTAAAAAAAAGCAATAAAGAAAAAAAAAAAAAAAAAAAATCCTAACAGTTTCAAGAGGGACCTCGCACCTTAGTGCTCGGGCCCTAATTAAAGCTGCAAGCAGCGATGGGCGGGCCCTCGCACAAGTAGCGCGTCGGGGAGTGATGCGGCCGCATATTCTGTTGCATATTCTGGAGCTCTGCCAGTGCGGCTGTGAATTTGCTACGCTTTTCAGACACTGCATGAAGGTGTTATACGTCACTTCCTGTTGCCAGCAGGTGGCGCTATGACTGTGGGTGAATGTGGTCATGTACATGAGTTCATGGCGGGACTCTTATCCTACATGTAAAGTTTGGTGCAGCTGTGAGCATGTACACTGAAGTTACAACCACTTACTGTGTCATGGCGATGAGTTGATCTTTGATGCCATGCCACGGTAGCCTGGTAATACCAGACTCTGCTACTTCACTTTGCTTCGTAGACAGAGTCTGGCATAGCATAATAGAGAAGTGTTTTCTCTCCCGCTAGGGGCGATTTCTGAAGTTTAAAATCATTGGTTACCCGTAAGCCAATCAGATAAGTTTGTTTATGACGTATGTTATGCGGCGACACAGCCGTATCGAACCACAGACATCATGCATCGAACTCAAATCTATGATCAAACTTCCACTGTAAACACTTGATGCGAGCGAAATACCGAAGTGAACATGGCTGTAAACGACCTTTTTGATCGGTGATTGATGTAATAGAATGACTGCTGCACTTGACAGGGCGCTAACAAGCAGAGAGAGAGAGAGAGAGAGAGCGAGCGAGCGAGCGAGCCCCGGCCGCGCGCGCACTATCACGTCTTCAAACAAACAACACGAGCGCTGTCTTGCTCTCTCTCCCTCGCAAATATTAATCAAAATCAATCGACTAGTAAAAGGTCGGAACACCGCAGTTTCACGTGGAGCATTTGGAGATTTTTAGAGATTAGAGACTCTAGGAACAACATCTCAAAGAACAACATCTCAACACTAAATTATAAAGGCCTGTCTCATATAACTTTAGACGCCTGTCTCAAATACAAGCCGGTGCAGTTCGACGATTTGGGCAAATAAAAGCCCGGGCTATTATTTGAAGTTTTACGGTATTTAAGACCTGGAAAAGAAAGGAGACACTGACCTGTCAAAAGGCTCCCCAGTTTCTCGCTGACGATCGGCAATAAACTTTTCCCAAAGGGAGTGGGGCCACAACATCACCTCCATTCAAAATGTTTAATACACACTCTTCTTGTTCGGGCTTCAGTTTGCTAATGCTTGGAATATTCTCCACAACAGAGCGAATTGCATCCGTGTCTCCCTATCCGCGGTCGTTTTCGATTTCTCTGACCTAACTCACTCGGAGCTTGGCGAGTACGTCACGGCTTTCAGCCCGCCTTCTGTTTGCTGATTGGCCCGGCTGTTTTCAGGCCGGTGGAAAACAGAAAGATAGGCTGCTATCTCAGACTGACTACAGGAGTGAAATGAAATTAGCGGAAGTAGGAAGTCTGACGTAGTCAGGCTAATGCCACGGACACACCGATTGACGAAAACTCGCAGATAGCACAACTTTTTATCGTCAATGCCTTTAGAAGGCACAGCAGAAATTTCAAGTCGATCGGACTAAATCCCTAGGAGGAGTTCGTTAAAGTACGGAGTGTGTAAATCAGCCAAAATTTGACGAAAAATTCAAAATGTCCGACAATTCAGAATGGCCGGGTTTAGGGCATCGCTCCAAGAGGCTTTTTTGTGCGTCTGGACATGGTTGATGTGCCTCAGATATTTCGTACATGTAGGTCAAACGTGCGGCGGGGGCTGCTTCGTTAAAGGTCACTTCCTGTTGCCAGCAAGTGGCGCTATGACTGGGGGTGAATGTCGGCATGTACATGTGTTCAGGGCGGGACTCTTGTCAAGCGTGCAAAATTTGGTGCAGATCTGAGGATGTACAGCAAAGTTACTCCAACTTCCTGTTTCATGGCGAATCATCGATGCCACGGACACGCCCATTGACGAAAACGCGCAGATAGCACAACTTTTCATCGTCAATGCCTTTAGAATGCACAGCAGAAATTTGAAGTCGATCCAACTAAATCCCTAGGAGGAGTTCGTCAAAGTACGGAGTGTGTAAATCGTCCCAAAATGGCCGCCAAATTCAAAATGGCGGACTTCCTGTCGAGTTTAGGGTATGGGTTCTTGAGGCTTTTTTGTGCGTCTTGATAGGATACACGTCCCCACCGAATTTCGTGCATGTAGGTCGAACATGGATGAGGGGCTAATTTTTTCTAATTTTCTAGGTGGCGCTAGCGAGCCATTTTGCCACGCCCATCCGCGAAACCCACAAAATACAAAATTTTCACCAGTCCTGACATGTGTGCAAAATTTGGTGACTTTTCGAGCACGTTGCGGCCTCGAAAATGGGGCTTACTTTGCAGAAAAAAAAAGAAAAAAAAAAAGAAAAAAAAAATATCCTAACAGTTTCAAGAGGGACCTCGCACCTTAGTGCTCGGGCCCTAATTAAAGCTGCAAGCAGCGATGGGCGGGCCCTCGCACATGTAGCGCGTCGGGGAGTGATGCGGCCGCATTTTCTGTTGCATATTCTGGAGCTCTGCCAGTGCGACTGTGAATTTGCTACGCTTTTCAGACACTGCATGAAGGTGTTATAAGTCACTTCCAGTTGCCAGCAGGTGGCGCTATGACTGTGGGTGAATGTGGACATGTACATGAGTTCAGGGCGGGACTCTTATCCTACATGTAAAGTTTGGTGCAGCTGTGAGCATGTACACTGAAGTTACAACCACTTCCTGTGTCATGGCGATGAGTTGATCTTTGATGCCATGCCACGGACACACCGATTGACGAAAACTCGCAGATAGCACAACTTTTCATCGTCAATGCCTTTAGAAGGCACAGCAGAAATTTCAAGTCGATCGGACTAAATCCCTAGGAGGAGTTCGTTAAAGTACGGAGTGTGTAAATCAGCCAAAATTTGTAGAAACATTCAAAATGGCCGACAATTCAGAATGGCCGGGTTTAGGGCATCGCTCCAAGAGGCTTTTTTGTGCGTCTGGACATGGTTGATGTGCCTCAGAAATTTCGTACATGTAGGTCAAATGTGCGGCGGGGGCTGCTTCGTTAAAGGTCACTTCCTGTTGCCAGCAGGTGGCGCTATGACTGGGGGTGAATGTCGGCATGTACATGTGTTCAGGGCGGGACTCTTGTCAAGCGTGCAAAATATTGGTGCAGATCTGAGCATGTACAGCAAAGTTACTCCAACTTCCTGTTTCATGGCGAATCATCAATGCCACGGACACGCCCATTGACGAAAACGCGCAGATAGCACAACTTTTCATCGTCAATGCCTTTAGAAGGCACAGCAGAAATTTAAAGTCGATCCAACTAAATCCCTAGGAGGAGTTCGTCAAAGTACGGAGTGTGTAAATCGTCCCAAAATGGCTGCCAAATTCAAAATGGCGGACTTCCTGTCGAGTTTAGGGTATGGGTTCTTGAGGCTGTTTTGTGCGTCTTGATATGATACACGTCCCCACCAAATTTCGTGCATGTAGGTCGAACATGGACGAGGGGCTAATTTTTTCTAATTTTCTCGGTGGCGCTAGCGAGCCATTTTGCCACGCCCATCCGCGAAACCTACAAAATACAAAATTTTTCACCAGTCCTGACATGTGTGCAAAATTTGGTGACTTTTCGAGCATGTTGCGGCCTCGAAAATGGGGCTTACTTTGCAGAAAAAAAATAATAATAATCCTAACAGTTTCAAGAGGGACCTCGCACCTTAGTGCTCGGGCCCTAATTAAAGCTGCAAGCAGCGATGGGCGGGCCCTCGCACAAGTAGCGCGTCGGGGAGTGATGCGGCCGCATATTCTGTTGCATATTCTGGAGCTCTGCCAGTGCGGCTGTGAATTTGCTACGCTTTTCAGACACTGCATGAAGGTGTTATACGTCACTTCCTGTTGCCAGCAGGTGGCGCTATGACTGTGGGTGAATGTGGTCATGTACATGAGTTCATGGCGGGACTCTTATCCTACATGTAAAGTTTGGTGCAGCTGTGAGTATGTACACTGAAGTTACAACCACTTACTGTGTCATGGCGATGAGTTGATCTTTGATGCCATGCCACGGACACACCGATTGATGAAAACTCGCAGATAGCACAACTTTTCATCGTCAATGCCTTTAGAAGGCACAGCAGAAATTTCAAGTCGATCGGACTAAATCCCTAGGAGGAGTTCGTTAAAGTACGGAGTGTGTAAATCGTCCCAAAATGGCCGCCAAATTCAAAATGGCGGACTTCCTGTCAAGTTTAGGGTATGGGTTCTTGAGGCTTTTTTGTGCGTCTTGATATGATACACGTCACCACCAAATTTCGTGCATGTAGGTCGAACATGGACGAGGGGCTAATTTTTTTCAATTTTCTAGGTGGTGCTAGCGAGCCATTTTGCCACGCCCATCTGCGAAACCCACAAAATACAAAATTTTTCACCAGTCCTGACATGTGTGCAAAATTTGGTGACTTTTCGAGCATGTTGCGGCCTCGAAAATGGGGCTTACTTTGCAGAAAAAAAAAAAAAAAAAAAAAATTAAAGCTGCAAGCAGCGATGGGCGGGCCCTCGCACATGTAGCGCGTCGGGGAGTGATGCGGCCACATATTCTGTTGCATATTCTGGAGCTCTGCCAGTGCGGCTGTGAATTTGCTACGCTTTTCAGACACTGCATGAAGGTGTTATACGTCACTACCTGTTGCCAGCAGGTGGCGCTATGACTGTGGGTGAATGTGGGCATGTACATGAGTTCAGGGGGGGACTCTTATCCTACATGTAAAGTTTGGTGCAGCTGTGAGCATGTACACTGAAGTTACAACCACTTCCTGTGTCATGGCGATGAGTTGATCTTTGATGCCATGCCACGGACACACCGATTGACGAAAACTCGCAGATAGCACAACTTTTTATCATCAATGCCTTTAGAAGGCACAGCAGAAATTTCAAGCCGATCAGACTAAATTCCTAGGAGGAGTTCATTAAAGTACGGAGTGTGTAAATCAGCCAAAATTTGATGAAAAATTCAAAATGGCCGACTTCCTGTTGGGTTTAGGGCATCGCTCCAAGAGGCTTTTTTGTGCGTCTGGACATGATTGATGTGCCACAGAAATTTCGTACATGTAGGTCAAACGTGCGGCGGGGGCTGCTTCGTTAAAGGTCACTTCCTGTTGCCAGCAGGTGGCGCTATGACTGGGGGTGAATGTCGGCATGTACATGTGTTCAGGGCGGGACTCTTGTCAAGCGTGCAAAATTTGGCGGAGATCTGAGCATGTACAGCAAAGTTACTTCAACTTCCTGTTTCATGGCGAATCATCGATGCCACGGACACGCCCATTGACGAAAACTCGCAGATAGCACAACTTTTCATCGTCAATGCCTTTAGAAGGCACAGCAGAAATTTGAAGTCCATCGGACTAAATCCCTAGGAGGAGTTCGTCAAAGTACGGAGTGTGTAAATCGTCCCAAAATGGCCGCCAAATTCAAAATGGCGGACTTCCTGTCAAGTTTAGGGTATGGGTTCTTGAGGCTTTTTTGTGCGTCTTGATAGGATACACGTCCCCACCAAATTTCGTGCATGTAGGTCGAACATGGACGAGGGGCTAATTTTTTCTAATTTTCTAGGTGGCGCTAGCGAGCCATTTTGCCACGCCCATCAGCGAAACCCACAAAATACAAATTTTTTCACCAGTCCTGACATGTGTGCAAAATTTGGTGACTTTTCGAGCATGTTGCGGCCTCGAAAACGGGGCTTACTTTGCAGAAAAAAAAAAAAAAAAGAAAAAAAAAAATAATAATCCTAACCTGTTTCAAGAGGGACCTCGCACCTTAGTGCTCGGGCCCTAATAAAAATCCTAACAGTTTCAAGAGGGTCCTGGCACGAGTGCTCGGGCCCTAATAATCCTAACAGTTTCAAGAGGGTCCTCGCACGGGTGCTCGGGCCCTAATAATCTAAAAACCAACCCCATTAAAAAAACAGTCTGTGGGTGCCCTCTTTTGGACATATTGCATTTGTTTTCATTTCAGAGCACTAATTTGTTACACATTCTACATTGATTAAAATAGAAAATCTAAATTTTTTAATGGTTGTATTATTTTAACAGAAATCAAATATTTAATATAGCTGCGAGCAGCGATTACGGGCCCAAGCCGGTGGCACCGCAACCCTGGTGCACCAGGGTGGCGGTACCGCCGGCTTTGGCCCTTCATCGCTGCTCGCAGCCGGTGGCACCGCCACCCTGGTCCCTTTAGGGTTATTGTGCACGACGTGACAAAATATCTGCTCGCTATCTGCCGAACGGCTCTGGTAGTCCCGCTTCAGCACTGATGATGTTGTAGAAATAGTGTGCTCTGGTTGGTCTGGATTATTCAGGATTTATTATTTTATACAGAAAAAAAGTTATTTATAATTCAGATGAGAATAAAGTTAGTGTTGATTAAAATGAAGGAAAAAAAATATATTGATCTGAAATATAGCACATTCATTTTACATTTATTTAGGTTCAATTACCAAATATACAATCATAATTTAATTTAAAGCAAACAATACATTTAAAATACATGGGTTGTATGCACATTTTTTTTAATAAAAAATATATATATATCCAAAAAGACAAGGCTTAAAAACTCTTGTCACTGTAACAGACACAATCTCTCTCTCTCTCTCACACACACACACACACACACACACACACACACACACACACACACACACACACACACACACACACACACACACACACACACACACACACACACACACACACACGTCAAGTCACTTACATTTTAGATGCAATATTGAATAAGCAGAAACATCGGATTTTCTGCTCTGAAAATATAAATAAGCATACAAATTGATTAAGCACTTTGAATATTCTAACCAGAATGAGCACTAATCGCTAATGAATAAGTACTAGTACTTAATGGAATAGATACTAATATCTAAAAAATAAGTACTAGTAGCATGAAAATAGAGACTAGTATGTTAAAATGATAAAAAGTTAAAACGGCTTGCCATATTGGCTCAGAGAGAGAGAGAGAGAGAGAGAAAATGACATTTTAGATAATAGTAACTATTAAAAGATACTAGTACTTATTCATTAGCTACTAATACGTATTCAAAAGAATATCTAAAGAATAAGCACTAGTATCTAAAGAATAAGCACTAGTCGCTAATGAATAAGTACTAGTACTTAATGGAATACTTGGCCATATTGGCTCAGAGCATCAAAAGCATCAAACAAGAATATTAAAGTTTGATGCGTTGCCACGGCAACAGTATCTAAGATATCAATAATCCTTTCTCAGGTCTACATCTGCCGTGTGTTTACATTATACACATAAAGTTTGAAGCAAATTGGGTGAAAATAAGAGGGTGATTTCAAAGCATTTAGGAAGTGACACACTTCCTGCTGCCAGTTGGTGGCGCTATAACTTTGACTCACAATAGTCACATCCATGTGATCGGACTCTTACAGCGAACACACTGCTGAAGTTTCATCAAGATCAGTTAATGTATGCTGAAGTTATAACACACTTCCTGTTTCCATTATTCGCCATAAATTCGTTTCCTCCGCACGGCCAAACCGTTCGAGATATCAAAAATCCCCTGGCAATTTTTCATCCTCAATGTCTTGACTTCATGCTGACTGAGTTTCGTGGCGATTGGTTGAATTCTCTAGGAGTAGTATATCGAATTCCAGGGGCATACGCTTACAAACAAACCATAATAGCCGACTTCCTGTTGGGCTGGGGTAAAAAGTAAAAGTACAAAGGATATATGAATCGATGAGATCTATATGTGTACCAAGTTTCATATTATTACATGCAAGCGTGTTTGATTTATGGACCAAGTTTTCGGACCCCGTTCCAGGGGACGCTGTCGAGCCCCCCTGCCACGCCCGGGTACCAGCTTCAGCCCGGCCCTGATGGCCGCGGGTTCTGACCCGTGTGCAAAGATTCAAGAGTTTTTGAGCACGTTAAGGGCCCCAAAGGTGCGCTGAGAGTCTCAAAAGTATCCAAAAAGAATATTAAAGTTTGATGCATTGTCACGGCAACAGCATCTAAGATATCAACAATCCTTTCACAGGTCTACATCTGGCGTGTGTCTACATTATACACATCAAGTTTGAAGCAAATCGGGTAAAGCGTGTTGGATATATGGACCAAATTGTCGGACCCGTTCAAGGGGGCGCTGTCGAGTCCCCCTGCCACGCCCGGGTACCAGCTTCAGCCTGGCTCTGATGGCCGCGGGTTTTGTCCTGTGTGCAAAGTTTCAAGAGTTTTCGAGCACGTTAAGAACCCCAAAAGTGCCCGAAAGCATAAAAAAGCATGAAAAAGCTTAAAAAAAGGAATATTAATGTTTGATGCATTGCCATGGCAACAGTGTCTAAGATATCAATAATCCTTTCACAGGTCTACATCTGGCATGTGTCTACATTATACACATCAAGTTTGAAGCAAATAGGGTCAAGCGTGTTGGATATATGGACCAAATTGTCGGACCCGTTCAAGGGGGCGCTGTCGAGCCCCCCTGCCACGCCCGGGTACCAGCTTCAGCCTGGCCCTGATGGCCGCGGGTTTTGTCCTGTGTGCAAAGTTTCAAGAGTTTTCGAGCACGTTAAGAACCCCAAAAGTGCCCGAAAGCATAAAAAAGCATGAAAAAGCTTAAAAAAAGGAATATTAATGTTTGATGCATTGCCATGGCAACAGTGTCTAAGATATCAATAATCCTTTCACAGGTCTACATCTGGCATGTGTCTACATTATGCACATGAAGTTTGAAGCAAATCGGGTAAAAATAAGAGGGTGATTTAAAAGCATTTTGGAAGTGACACACTTCCTGCTGCCAGTTGGTGGCGCTATAACTTTGACTCACAATAGTCACATCCATGTGATCGGGCTCTTACAACGAACACACTGCTGAAGTTTCATCAAGATTAGTTAATGTATGCAGTAGTTATAACACACTTCCTGTTTCACGTTTCTCGCCATAATTTCGTTTCCTCGCCACGGCCAAACCGTTCGAGATATCAAAAATCCCCTGGCAATTTTTCATCCTCAGTGTCTTGACTTCACGCTGACCGAGTTTCGTGCCGTGTGTTTGAATTCTCTAGGAGGAGTGTTTCACATTCCTTTGCATGCGTTTTCCAAACAAGCCTAAATAGCCGACTTCCTGTTGGGCTGGGGTAAAAAGTTAGAGTGCGAAGTATATATGAAACGATGAGATCTACATGTGTACCGAGTTTCATATTATTACATGCAAGCGTGTTTGATTTATGGACCATGTTTTCGGACCCCGTTCCAGGGGGCGCTGTCGAGCCCCCCTGCCACGCCCGGGTACCATCTTCAGCCCGGCCCTGATGGCCGCGGGTTCTGACATGTGTGCAAAGTTTCAGGAGTTTTTGAGCATGTTAAGGCCTCCAAAAGTGTCCAAAAGGTAGAAGAAAAATAATAATAATAATAATAATAATAAAATATAGCTGCGAGCAGCGATTACGGGCCCAAGCCGGTGGCACCGCAACCCTGGTGCACCAGGGTGGCGGTAACGCCGGCTTTGGCCCTTCATCGCTATACAGCTATATTTATTTATTTATATATATATATATAAAGCCGGTGGCATCGCCACCCTGGTGCCTTTAGGGTTATTGTGCACGAAGTGACACAAAATATCTGCTCGCTATCTGCCGAACGGCTCTGGTAGTCCCGCTTCAGCACTGATGATGTTGTAGAAATAGTGTGCTCTGGTTGGTCTGGATTATTCGGGATTTTTTATTTTATACAGAAATAAGTTATTTATAATTCAGATGAGAATAAAGTTAGTGTTGATTAAAATGAAGGAAAACAAATATATTGATCTGAAATATAGCACATTCATTTTACATTTATTTAGGTTCAATTACCAAACATACAATCTTAATTTAATTTAAAGCAAACTATACATTAAAAATACATGGGTTGTATGCACATTTTTTTTAATAAAAAATATATATAGATCCAAAAAGACAAGGCTTAAAAAACTCTTGTCACTGTAACAGACACAATCCCTCTCTCACCACACACACACACACACACACACACACACACACACACACACACACACAACACACACACACACACACACACACACACACACACACACACACACACACACACACACACACACACACACACACACACACACGTCAAGTCACATTTTAGATGCAATATTGAATAAGCAGAAAAATCGGATTTTCTGCTCTGAAAATATAAATAAGCATACAAATTGAATAAGCACTTTGAATATTCTAAACAGAATAAGCATTAGTCGCTAATGAATAAGTACTAGTACTTAATGGAATAGATACTAATATCTAAAAAATAAGTACTAGTAGCATGAAAATAGAGACTAGTATGTTAAAATGATTAAATGTTAAAACGGCTTGCCATATTGGCTCAGAGAGAGAGAGAGAGAAAATGACATTTTAGATAATAGCACCTATTAATAGATACTAGTATTTATTCAATAAATACTAGTTCTAAGTCATTACATACTAGTACCTATTAAATAGATACCAGTACTTATTCATTAGCTACTAATACATATTCAAAAGAATATCTAAAGAATAAGCACTACTATCTAAAGAATAGGCACTAGTACTAAAGAATAAGCACTAGTCGCTAATGAATAAGTACTATTACTTAATGGAATAGATACTAGTATTTAAAAAATAAGTACTAATAGCATGAAAAAAGAGACTACTAGGTTAAAATGATTAAATGTTAAAACGGCTTGCCATATTGACTCAGAGCATCAAAAGCATCAAACAAGAATATTAAAGTTTGATGCGTTGCCACAGCAACAGTTTCAAAGATATCAAGAATCCCTTCACAGGTCTTCATCTGCAGTGTATTTACATTATACAGATGAAGTTTGAAGCAAATCGGGTAAAAATAAGAGGGTGATTTCAAAGCCTTTAGGAAGTGACACACTTCCTGCTGCCAGTTGGTGGCGCTATAACTTTGACTCACAATAGTCACATCCATGTGATCGGACTCTTACAGCGAACACACTGCTGAAGTTTCATCAAGATCAGTTAATGTATGCAGAAGTTATAACACACTTCCTGTTTCCATTATTCGCCATAAATTCGTTTCCTCGCCACGGCCAAACCGTTCGAGATATCAAAAATCCCCTGGCAATTTTTCATCCTTAATGTCTTGACTTCATGCTGACTGAGTTTCGTGGCGATTGGTTGAATTCTCTAGGAGTAGTATATCGAATTCCAGGGGCATACGCTTTCAAACAAACCATAATAGCCGACTTCCTGTTGGGCTGGGGTAAAAAGTAAAAGTACAAAGGATATATGAATCGATGAGATCTATATGTGTACCAAGTTTCATATTATTACATGCAAGCGTGTTTGATTTATGGACCAAGTTTTCGGACCCCGTTCCAGGGGGCGTTGTCGAGCCCCCCTGCCACGCCCGGGTACCAGCTTCAGCCCGGCCCTGATGGCCGCGGTTTCTGACCCGTGTGCAAAGTTTCAAGAGTTTTTGAGCATGTTAAGGGCCCCAAAAGTGTGCTAAGAATCTCAAAAGTATCCAAAAAGAATATTAAAGTTTGATGCGTTGTCACGGCAACAGCATCTAAGATATCAACAATCCTTTCACAGGTCTACATCTGGCATGTGTCTACATTATACACATCAAGTTTGAAGCAAATCGGGTAAAGCCTGTTTGATTTATGGACCAAGTTTTCGGACCCCGTTCCAGGGGGCGCTGTCGAGCCCCCCTGCCACGCCCGGGTACCAGCTTCAGCCCGGCCCTGATGGCCGCGGTTTCTGACCCGTGTGCAAAGTTTCAAGAGTTTTTGAGCATGTTAAGGGCCCCAAAAGTGCGCTAAGAATCTCAAAAGTATCCAAAAAGAATATTAAAGTTTGATGCGTTGTCACGGCAACAGCATCTAAGATATCAACAATCCTTTCACAGGTCTACATCTGGCTTGTGTCTACATTATACACATCAAGTTTGAAGCAAATAGGGTAAAGCGTGTTGGATATATGGACCAAATTGTCGGACCCGTTCAAGGGGGCGCTGTCGAGCCCCCCTGCCACGCCCGGGTACCAGCTTCAGCCTGGCCCTGATGGCCGCGGGTTTTGTCCTGTGTGCAAAGTTTCAAGAGTTTTCGAGCACGTTAAGATCCCCAAAAGTGCCCGAAAGCATAAAAAAGCATGAAAAAGCTTAAAAAAAGGAATATTAATGTTTGATGCATTGCCATGGCAACAGTGTCTAAGATATCAATAATCCTTTCACAGGTCTACATCTGGCATGTGTCTACATTATGCACATGAAGTTTGAAGCAAATCGGGTTAAAATAAGAGGGTGATTTAAAAGCATTTTGAAAGTGACACACTTCCTGCTGCCAGTTGGTGGCGCTATAACTTTGACTCACAATAGTCACATCCATGTGATCGGGCTCTTACAACGAACACACTGCTGAAGTTTCATCAAGATTAGTTAATGTATGCAGTAGTTATGACACACTTCCTGTTTCACGTTTCTCGCCATAATTTCGTTTCCTCGCCACGGCCAAACCGTTCGAGATATCAAAAATCCCCTCGCAAACTTTCATCCTCAATGTCTTGACTTCACGCTGACCGAGTTTCGTGCCGTGTGTTTGAATTCTCTAGGAGGAGTGTTTCACATTCCTTTGCATGCGTTTTCCAAACAAGCCTAAATAGCCGACTTCCTGTTGGGCTGGGGTAAAAAGTTAGAGTGCGAAGTATATATGAAACGATGAGATCTACATGTGTACCGAGTTTCATATTATTACATGCAAGCGTGTTTGATTTATGGACCATGTTTTCGGACCCCGTTCCAGGGGGCGCTGTCGAGCCCCCTGCCACGCCCGGGTACCATCTTCTGCCCGGCCCTGATGGCCGCGGGTTCTGACATGTGTGCAAAGTTTCAGGAGTTTTTGAGCATGTTAAGGCCTCCAAAAGTGTCCAAAAGGTAGTAAAAAAATAATTAGAAGAATAATAATAATAATAAATATAGCTGCGAGCAGCGATTACGGGCCCAAGCCAGTGGCACCGCAACCCTGGTGCACCAGGGTGGCGGTACCGCCGGCTTTGGCCCTTCATCGCTGCTCGCAGCTATATTTATTTATATATATATATATATATATATATATATATATATATATATATATATATATTTATGTATAAAGCCGGTGGCATCGCCACCGTGGTGCCTTTACGGTTATTGTGCACGACGTGACACAAAATATCTGCTCGCTATCTGCCGAACGGCTCTGGTAGTCCCGCTTCAGCACTGATGATGTTGTAGAAATAGTGTGCTCTGGTTGGTCTGGATTATTCGGGATTTTTTATTTTATACAGAAATAAGTTATTTATAATTCAGATGAGAATAAAGTTAGTGTTGATTAAAATGAAGGAAAACAAATATATTGATCTGAAATATAGCACATTCATTTTACATTTATTTAGGTTCAATTACCAAACATACAATCTTAATTTAATTTAAAGCAAACAATACATTTGAAATACATGGGTTGTATGCACATTTTTTTTTATAAAAAATATATATATATATCCAAAAAGACAAGGCTTAAAAACTCTTGTCACTGTAACAGACACAATCTCTCTCACACACACACACACACACACACACACACACACACACACACACACGCACACACACACGCACACACACACACACACACACACACACACACACACACACACACACACACACACACACACACACACACACACACACGTCAAGTCACATTTTAGATGCAATATTGAATAAGCAGAAAAATCGGATTTTCTGCTCTGAAAATATAAATAAGCATACAAATTGAATAAGCACTTTGAATATTCTAAACAGAATAAGCATTAGTCGCTAATGAATAAGTACTAGTACTTAATGGAATAGATACTAATATCTAAAAAATAAGTACTAGTAGCATGAAAATAGAGACTAGTATGTTAAAATGATTAAATGTTAAAACGGCTTGCCATATTGGCTCAGAGAGAGAGAGAGAGAAAATGACATTTTAGATAATAGCACCTATTAATAGATACTAGTATTTATTCAATAAATACTAGTTCTAAGTCATTACATACTAGTACCTATTAAATAGATACCAGTACTTATTCATTAGCTACTAATACGTATTCAAAAGAATATCTAAAGAATAAGCACTACTATCTAAAGAATAGGCACTAGTACTAAAGAATAAGCACTAGTCGCTAATGAATAAGTACTATTACTTAATGGAATAGATACTAGTATCTAAAAAATAAGTACTAGTAGCATGAAAAAAGAGACTACTAGGTTAAAATGATTAAATGTTAAAACGGCTTGCCATATTGACTCAGAGCATCAAAAGCATCAAACAAGAATATTAAAGTTTGATGCGTTGCCACAGCAACAGTTTCAAAGATATCAAGAATCCCTTCACAGGTCTTCATCTGCAGTGTATTTACATTATACAGATGAAGTTTGAAGCAAATCGGGTAAAAATAAGAGGGTGATTTCAAAGCCTTTAGGAAGTGACACACTTCCTGCTGCCAGTTGGTGGCGCTATAACTTTGACTCACAATAGTCACATCCATGTGATCGGACTCTTACAGCGAACACACTGCTTAAGTTTCATCAAGATCAGTTAATGTATGCAGAAGTTATAACACACTTCCTGTTTCCATTATTCGCCATAAATTCGTTTCCTCGCCACGGCCAAACCGTTCGAGATATCAAAAATCCCCTGGCAACTTTTCATCCTCAATGTCTTGACTTCATGCTGACTGAGTTTCGTGGCGATTGGTTGAATTCTCTAGGAGTAGTATATCGAATTCCAGGGGCATACGCTTTCAAACAAACCATAATAGCCGACTTCCTGTTGGGCTGGGGTAAAAAGTAAAAGTACAAAGGATATATGAATCGATGAGATCTATATGTGTACCAAGTTTCATATTATTACATGCAAGCGTGTTTGATTTATGGACCAAGTTTTCGGACCCCGTTCCAGGGGGCGCTGTCGAGCCCCCCTGCCACGCCCGGGTACCAGCTTCAGCCCGGCCCTGATGGCCGCGGTTTCTGACCCGTGTGCAAAGTTTCAAGAGTTTTTGAGCATGTTAAGGGCCCCAAAAGTGTGCTAAGAATCTCAAAAGTATCCAAAAAGAATATTAAAGTTTGATGCGTTGTCACGGCAACAGCATCTAAGATATCAACAATCCTTTCACAGGTCTACATCTGGCTTGTGTCTACATTATACACATCAAGTTTGAAGCAAATAGGGTAAAGCGTGTTGGATATATGGACCAAATTGTCGGACCCGTTCAAGGGGGCGCTGTCGAGCCCCCCTGCCACGCCCGGGTACCAGCTTCAGCCTGGCCCTGATGGCCGCGGGTTTTGTCCTGTGTGCAAAGTTTCAAGAGTTTTCGAGCACGTTAAGAACCCCAAAAGTGCCCGAAAGCATAAAAAAGCATGAAAAAGCTTAAAAAAAGGAATATTAATGTTTGATGCATTGCCATGGCAACAGTGTCTAAGATATCAATAATCCTTTCACAGGTCTACATCTGGCATGTGTCTACATTATGCACATGAAGTTTGAAGCAAATCGGGTAAAAATAAGAGGGTGATTTAAAAGCATTTTGAAAGTGACACACTTCCTGCTGCCAGTTGGTGGCGCTATAACTTTGACTCACAATAGTCACATCCATGTGATCGGGCTCTTACAATGAACACACTGCTGAAGTTTCATCAAGATTAGTTAATGTATGCAGTAGTTATGACACACTTCCTGTTTCACGTTTCTCGCCATAATTTCGTTTCCTCGCCACGGCCAAACCGTTCGAGATATCAAAAATCCCCTCGCAAACTTTCATCCTCAATGTCTTGACTTCACGCTGACCGAGTTTCGTGCCGTGTGTTTGAATTCTCTAGGAGGAGTGTTTCACATTCCATTGCATGCGTTTTCCAAACAAGCCTAAATAGCCGACTTCCTGTTGGGCTGGGGTAAAAAGTTAGAGTGCGAAGTATATATGAAACGATGAGATCTACATGTGTACCGAGTTTCATATTATTACATGCAAGCGTGTTTGATTTATGGACCATGTTTTCGGACCCCGTTCCAGGGGGCGCTGTCGAGCCCCCCTGCCACGCCCGGGTACCATCTTCAGCCCGGCCCTGATGGCCGCGGGTTCTGACATGTGTGCAAAGTTTCAGGAGTTTTTGAGCATGTTAAGGCTCCAAAAGTGTCCAAAAGGTAGTAAAAAAATAATTAGAAGAATAATAATAATAAATAATCCTTAGGAAAACAATAGGGCCTTCGCCCTTAGGGCTTGGGCCCTAATAATAAATAATCCTTAGGAAAACAATAGGGCCTTCGCCCTTAGGGCTTGGGCCCTAATAATCCTTAGGAAAACAATAGGGCCTTCGCCCTTTGGGCTTGGGCCCTAATAATAATAATAATAAATATAGCTGCGAGCAGCGATTACGGGCCCAAGCCGGTGGCACCGCAACCCTGGTGCACCAGGGTGGCGGTACCGCCGGCTTTGGCCCTTCATCGCTGCTCGCAGCTATATTTTATATATATATATATATATATATTATATATATATATATATATATATATATATTATATATATATATATATATATAAGCCGGTGGCACCGCCACCCTGGTGCCTTAGGGTTATTGTGCACGACGTGACACAAAATATCTGCTCGCTATCTGCCGAACGGCTCTGGTAGTCCCGCTTCAGCACTGATGATGTTGTAGAAATAGTGTGCTCTGGTTGGTCTGGATTATTCAGGATTTATTATTTTATACAGAAATAAGTTATTTATAATTCAGATGAGAATAAAGTTAGTGTTGATTAAATGAAGGAAAACAAATATATTGATCTGAAATATAGCACATTCATTTTACATTTATTTAGGTTCAATTACCAAACATACAATCTTAATTTAATTTAAAGCAAACAATACATTTAAAATACATGGGTTGTATGCACATAAAAAAAAAATATATATATATATATATATATCCAAAAAGACAAGGCTTAAAAACTCTTGTCACTGTAACAGACACAATCTCTCTCTCTCTCTCACACACACACACACACACACACACACACACACGTCAAGTCACTTACATTTTAGATGCAATATTTAATAAGCAGAAAAATCGAATTTTCTGCTATGAAAATATAAATAAGCATACAAATTGAATAAGCACTTTGAATATTCTAAACAGAATAAGCACTAGTCGTTAATGAATAAGTACTAGTACTTAATGGAATAGATACTAATATCTAAAAAATAAGTACTAGTAGTAGCATGAAAATAGAGACTTCGTATCTCCAGAGCCTGTCTAACTTGTCCGCTTGTCCGGGACAAATGGATTTTTGAAGGACAAGTAAAAGAGAATTTTACTTGCCCGAACGGACAAGTCAAGTAGCCTGATTAGAACATCAATAACAAACAAAATACATAACTAGGGAATCACTAAACCGAGAGAATGATTCTGATTTTATTACATTTATTGTATGTTGTTGCGATCGATTGTGGAAATAAATAGGTTGCGCTGTTGACGCTCGCGCTGCCTCTCGAGGAGAAATCTATATGAGCGCAGCACACACACACACACACACTCAGTTAACAACATACTGTAACTGCCTCTAAAAATCTAAATGTGGAGTTTCTATATTTTAACATATGTGTTAAGCAGCCTCAATTATTTTTCCTGAATAGGCTACTATATCAAAATGTGACATTGATTTCCTACAACAGTTCAATAAACAGTTAAAATGTAGTCACTTACATTTTAGATGTAATATTGGCTGTTTTTCTTCTGTTCCAGCAGCGAAAATAGTTCCAAACAAACAAAAATCACAGCAGAACCACGGCGCATCTCACAGGAACACTCATTGTTTTCATTACTGAATGATTCAGCATTTTGACCCGAATCGGTTCGGTTGAGTCAAAGATTCAATGAGCCATTCCTAAACATCTGTCTCATTCTTGAATGAATCAAGCGTTTAAACGAATCGTTTGAATGAATGAATAAATGACTCACTCATTAATACGGCCGCCTGCCGCCACCTATTGGCAATTTAGTGTTATGTTTATAAGTAGCCTAGTATACTTCTTTCCACTGTTTCTTATTTGTACATTTAAATCAATTTCATAACATTATTTTATGCAATTGTAATTTTTCAGTGTAAATGATTTAATTTGATCAGCCCTACCTAGGGTAACAGTAGCCTATGCTTCATCTTTCATTTTAAATTCCTAAATTTGATCAATAAATTCAATTATTTAGAATAATAAGACACTAATAGGACATTTAATAATATTGGGGGAGGGGATGCCCTTCATGGGACACTATTATGCGACAGTATCGCACTTTAAGATATATAACTAACACCGTATTGCATTTAGGGTGATTGATAACATACATAATATTCAATATTCTTAGTCAATATCCTCAACATTCAATGCAGATATTACAATATGCCGATTTAAATATCAAAGCTGATTGAACACTGATGAGAATATTGCTTCAGAATAAATAAATAAATAAATAAATAAATAAATCCGGACAAGCAACTTTTTTCTTAGACAAGTGAATGACAGATTTACTTGTCCGGAGGACAAGCACATGAAAAAAAAAATATATATATATATATATTATGCTCTCTCCTCTCTCTCTCTCTCTCTCCTCTCTCTCTCTCTCTCTCTCTCTCTCTCTCTCTCTCTCCTCTCTCTCTCTCTCTCCTCTCTCTCTCTCTCTCTCTCTCTCTCTCTATCTCTCTCTCTCTCACTCTCTCACACACCACACACACACACACACACATCAAGTCTTTTAAATATACTATTGCCACCCACCGTCAATTTGATGTGTGTGTGGGTTGGTTTATGTGATTTATGAGGACACAAATTTGTATAATGGCATGTGTATTACACTGGTATTACAACTTATGGGTGGTTTATGAGGACATTTCAAAAGTCCTCATAAATCAAATGGCTTGAAAAACATAAAAAACAATGTTTTATTAAAACAATTTAAATGCAGCATGTCTGTTATATGCCTTTACTTTATTAAAAAAACGTATTTAAAAAATACAAGGCTTAAGACATTTATTTCCTTTTTTAATGAAGGCCAAACCACACAGCAGTGAAATGGTTAATCTAGCCCCACTCCCCCTCCCCTCCCCACACTCACAGACACACACACAGAGAGCAGGCACATAGTCCCACTCCCCCTCCCCCTCCCCACACTCACAGACACACACACAGACAGCAAGCACAGAGACGTAGGCTCAGAGAGAAATGACCATATTCAAACCAAAATATCTGACTTCCTCTTGGTTGTTACTAATGACTGTAAATTAGAAAGTTGTCTGGCTGGAGGAGAACTATATAAATACAGATTTTTGTAACTCTAGATGAAACTAACCCCCCCACTTTTGTCAAAAGGTGGCGCTACTGAGTCCCTGCACCACGCACGTTTCTGAAACTTTGCACATATCACCTGGCTAATAAATGTGATCTGTCTGTCGAGTTTCATGCAATTTTAAGCAATTTCAGGCATGCTAAGAGTCTCAAAAGCATCCAAAAAGAATATTAAAGTTTGATGGCTTGCCACAGCAACAGTTTCAAAGATATCAAGAATCCATTCACAGGTCTACATCTGCCGTGTGTCTACATTATACACATAAAGTTTGAAGCAAATCGGGTAAAAATAAGAGGGTGATTTCAAAGCCTTTAGGAAGTGACACACTTCCTGCTGCCAGTTGGTGGCGCTATAACTTTGACTCACAATAGTCGCATCCATGTGATCGGGCTCTTACAGCGAACACACTGCTGAAGTTTCATCAAGATCAGTTAATGTATGCAGAAGTTATAACACACTTCCTGTTTCCATTATTCGCCATAAATTCGTTTCCTCGCCACGGCCAAACCGTTCGAGATATCAAAAATCCCCTGGCAATTTTTCATCCTCAATGTCTTGACTTCATGCTGACTGAGTTTCGTGGCGATTGGTTGAATTCTCTAGGAGTAGTATATCGAATTCCAGGGGCATACGCTTTCAAACAAACCATAATAGCCGACTTCCTGTTGGGCTGGGGTAAAAAGTAAAAGTACAAAGGATATATGAATCGATGAGATCTATATGTGTACCAAGTTTCATATTATTACATGCAAGCATGTTTGATTTATGGACCAAGTTTTCGGACCCCGTTCCAGGGGGCGCTGTCGAGCCCCCCTGCCACCGCCGGGTACCAGCTTCAGCCCGGCCCTGATGGCCGCGGTTTCTGACCCGTGTGCAAAGTTTCAAGAGTTTTTGAGCATGTTAAGGGCCCCAAAAGTGTGCTAAGAATCTCAAAAGTATCCAAAAAGAATATTAAAGTTTGATGCGTTGTCACGGCAACAGCATCTAAGATATCAACAATCCTTTCACAGGTCTACATCTGGCATGTGTCTACATTATACACATCAAGTTTGAAGCAAATCGGGTAAAGCCTGTTTGATTTATGGACCAAGTTTTCGGACCCCGTTCCAGGGGGCGCTGTCGAGCCCCCCTGCCACGCCCGGGTACCAGCTTCAGCCCGGCCCTGATGGCCGCGGTTTCTGACCCGTGTGCAAAGTTTCAAGAGTTTTTGAGCATGTTAAGGGCCCCAAAAGTGCGCTAAGAATCTCAAAAGTATCCAAAAAGAATATTAAAGTTTGATGCGTTGTCACGGCAACAGCATCTAAGATATCAACAATCCTTTCACAGGTCTACATCTGGCTTGTGTCTACATTATACACATCAAGTTTGAAGCAAATAGGGTAAAGCGTGTTGGATATATGGACCAAATTGTCGGACCCGTTCAAGGGGGCGCTGTCGAGCCCCCCTGCCACGCCTGGGTACCAGCTTCAGCCTGGCCCTGATGGCCGCGGGTTTTGTCCTGTGTGCAAAGTTTCAAGAGTTTTCGAGCACGTTAAGAACCCCAAAAGTGCCCGAAAGCATAAAAAAGCATGAAAAAGCTTAAAAAAAGGAATATTAATGTTTGATGCATTGCCATGGCAACAGTGTCTAAGATATCAATAATCCTTTCACAGGTCTACATCTGGCATGTGTCTACATTATGCACATGAAGTTTGAAGCAAATCGGGTAAAAATAAGAGGGTGATTTAAAAGCATTTTGGAAGTGACACACTTCCTGCTGCCAGTTGGTGGCGCTATAACTTTGACTCACAATAGTCACATCCATGTGATCGGGCTCTTACAACGAACACACTGCTGAAGTTTCATCAAGATCAGTTAATGTATGCAGTAGTTATAACACACTTCCTGTTTCACGTTTCTCGCCATAATTTCGTTTCCTCGCCACGGCCAAACCGTTCGAGATATCAAAAATCCCCTGGCAATTTTTCATCCTCAGTGTCTTGACTTCACGCTGACCGAGTTTCGTGCCGTGTGTTTGAATTCTCTAGGAGGAGTGTTTCACATTCCTTTGCATGCGTTTTCCAAACAAGCCTAAATAGCCGACTTCCTGTTGGGCTGGGGTAAAAAGTTAGAGTGCGAAGTATATATGAAACGATGAGATCTACATGTGTACCGAGTTTCATATTATTACATGCAAGCGTGTTTGATTTATGGACCATGTTTTCGGACCCCGTTCCAGGGGGCGCTGTCGAGCCCCCTGCCACGCCCGGGTACCATCTTCAGCCCGGCCCTGATGGCCGCGGGTTCTGACATGTGTGCAAAGTTTCAGGAGTTTTTGAGCATGTTAAGGCCTCCAAAAGTGTCCAAAAGGTAGAAGAAAAATAATAATAAATATAGCTGCGAGCAGCGATTACGGGCCCAAGCCGGTGGCACCGCAACCCTGGTCCCTTTAGGGTTATTGTGCACGACGTGACAAAATATCTCCTCGCTATCTGCCGAACGGCTCTGGTAGTCCCGCTTCAGCACTGATGATGTTGTAGAAATAGTGTGCTCTGGTTGGTCTGGATTATTCAGGATTTATTATTTTATACAGAAATAAGTTATTTATAATTCAGATGAGAATAAAGTTAGTGTTGATTAAAATGAAGGAAAACAAATATATTGATCTGAAATATAGCACATTCATTTTACATTTATTTAGGTTCAATTACCAAATATACAATCATAATTTAATTTAAAGCAAACAATACATTTAAAATACATGGGTTGTATGCACATTTTTTTTAATAAAAAATATATATATATCCAAAAAGACAAGGCTTAAAAACTCTTGTCACTGTAACAGACACAATCTCTCTCTCACACACACACACACACACACACACACACACACACACACACACACACACACACACACACACACACACACACACACACACACACACACCACACACACACCACACACACACACACACACACACACACACACACACACACACACACACACACACACACACACACACGTCAAGTCACTTACATTTTAGATGCAATATTGAATAAGCAGAAAAATCGGATTTTCTGCTCTGAAAATATAAATAAGCATACAAATTGAATAAGCACTTTGAATATTCTAAACAGAATAAGCACCTTAATGGAATAGATACTAATATCTAAAAAATAAGTACTAGTAGCATGAAAATAGAGACTAGTATGTTAAAATGATTAAATGTTAAAACGGCTTGCCATATTGGCTCAGAGAGAGAGAGAGAGAGAGAGAGAGAGAGAGAGAGAGAGAGAGAGAGAGAGAAAATGACATTTTAGATAATAGTAACTATTAAAAGATACTAGTACTTATTCATTAGCTACTAATACGTATTCAAAAGAATATCTAAAGAATAAGCACTAGTATCTAAAGAATAAGCACTAGTACTAAAGAATAAGCACTAGTCGCTAATGAATAAGTACTATTACTTAATGGAATAGATACTAGTATCTAAAAAATAAGTACTAGTAGCATGAAAAAAGAGACTACTAGGTTAAAATGATTAAATGTTAAAATGGCTTGCCATGTTGACTCAGAGCATCAAAAGCATCAAACAAGAATATTAAAGTTTGATGCGTTGCCACAGCAACAGTTTCAAAGATATCAAGAATCCCTTCACAGGTCTTCATCTGCAGTGTATTTACATTATACAGATGAAGTTTGAAGCAAATCGGGTAAAAATAAGAGGGTGATTTCAAAGCCTTTAGGAAGTGACACACTTCCTGCTGCCAGTTGGTGGCGCTATAACTTTGACTCACAATAGTCACATCCATGTGATCGGACTCTTAGAGCGAACACACTGCTGAAGTTTCATCAAGATCAGTTAATGTATGCAGAAGTTATAACACACTTCCTGTTTCCATTATTCGCCATAAATTTGTTTCCTCGCCACGGCCAAACCGTTCGAGATATCAAAAATCCCCTGGCAATTTTTCATCCTCAATGTCTTGACTTCATGCTGACTGAGTTTCGTGGCGATTGGTTGAATTCTCTAGGAGTAGTATATCGAATTCCAGGGGCATACGCTTTCAAACAAACGATAATAGCCGACTTCCTGTTGGGCTGGGGTAAAAAGTAAAAGTACAAAGGATATATGAACCGATGAGATCTATATGTGTACCAAGTTTCATATTATTACATGCAAGCGTGTTTGATTTATGGACCAAGTTTTCGGACCCCGTTCCAGGGGGCGCTGTCGAGCCCCCCTGCCACGCCCGGGTACCAGCTTCAGCCCGGCCCTGATGGCCGCGTTTTCTGACCCGTGTGCAAAGTTTCAAGAGTTTTTGAGCATGTTAAGGGCCCCAAAAGTGCGCTAAGAATCTCAAAAGTATCCAAAAAGAATATTAAAGTTTGATGCGTTGTCACGGCAACAGCATCTAAGATATCAACAATCCTTTCACAGGTCTACATCTGGCTTGTGTCTACATTATACACATCAAGTTTGAAGCAAATAGGGTCAAGCGTGTTGGATATATGGACCAAATTGTCGGACCCGTTCAAGGGGGCGCTGTCGAGCCCCCCTGCCACGCCCGGGTACCAGCTTCAGCCTGGCCCTGATGGCCGCGGGTTTTGTCCTGTGTGCAAAGTTTCAAGAGTTTTCGAGCACGTTAAGAACCCCAAAAGTGCCCGAAAGCATAAAAAAGCATGAAAAAGCTTAAAAAAAGGAATATTAATGTTTGATGCATTGCCATGGCAACAGTGTCTAAGATATCAATAATCCTTTCACAGGTCTACATCTGGCATGTGTCTACATTATGCACATGAAGTTTGAAGCAAATCGGGTAAAAATAAGAGGGTGATTTAAAAGCATTTTGGAAGTGACACACTTCCTGCTGCCAGTTGGTGGCGCTATAACTTTGACTCACAATAGTCACATCCATGTGATCGGGCTCTTACAACGAACACACTGCTGAAGTTTCATCAAGATTAGTTAATGTATGCAGTAGTTATAACACACTTCCTGTTTCACGTTTCTCGCCATAATTTCGTTTCCTCGCCACGGCCAAACCGTTCGAGATATCAAAAATCCCCTGGCAATTTTTCATCCTCAGTGTCTTGACTTCACGCTGACCGAGTTTCGTGCCCTGTGTTTGAATTCTCTAGGAGGAGTGTTTCACATTCCTTTGCATGCGTTTTCCAAACAAGCCTAAATAGCCGACTTCCTGTTGGGCTGGGGTAAAAAGTTAGAGTGCGAAGTATATATGAAACGATGAGATCTACATGTGTACCGAGTTTCATATTATTACATGCAAGCGTGTTTGATTTATGGACCATGTTTTCGGACCCCGTTCCAGGGGGCGCTGTCGAGCCCCCCTGCCACGCCCGGGTACCATCTTCAGCCCGGCCCTGATGGCCGCGGGTTCTGACATGTGTGCAAAGTTTCAGGAGTTTTTGAGCATGTTAAGGCCTCCAAAAGTGTCCAAAAGGTAGAAGAAAAATAATAATAATAATAAATAATCCTTAGGAAAACAATAGGGCCTTCGCCCTTTGGGCTTGGGCCCTAATAAATAATCCTTAGGAAAACAATAGGGCCTTCGCCCTTTGGGCTTGGGCCCTAATAATAAATAATCCTTAGGAAAACAATAGGGCCTTCGCCCTTTGGGCTTGGGCCCTAATAATAATAATAATAATAATAATAATAAATAATCCTTAGGAAAACAATAGGGCCTTCGCCCTTTGGGCTTGGGCCCTAATAATAAAATATAGCTGCGAGCAGCGATTACGGGCCCAAGCCGGTGGCACCGCAACCCCGGTTCCTTTAGTTACCTAAAGGCACCGGGGTGGTGGTGCCGCCGGCTTTGGCCCTTCATCGCTGCTCGCAGCTATATTTATATATATATATATATATATATATATATATATATATATATATATATATATATATATATATATATATATATATATATATATATAAAGCCGGTGGCATCGCCACCCTGGTGCCTTTAGGGTTATTGTGCACGACGTGACACAAAATATCAAAATATCTGCTCGCTATCTGCCGAACGGCTCTGGTTGTTCCGCTTCAGCACTGATGATGTTGTAGAAATAGTGCGCTCTGGTTGGTCTGGATTATTCAGGATTTTTTATTTTATACAGAAATAATTTATTTATAATTCAGATGAGAATAAAGTTAGTGTTGATTAAAATGAAGGAAAACAAATATATTGATCTGAAATATAGCACATTCATTTTAAATTTATTTAGGTTCAATTACCAAACATACAATCTTAATTTAATTAAAAGCAAAAAATGCATTTAAAATATATGGGTTGTAATATGCACATTTTCTTTTTAATAAAAAAAAGATATATATCCAAAAAGACAAGGCCTTAAAGGGTTAAACTCTTGTAACAGACACAATCTCTCTCTCTCTCACACACACACACACACACACACACACACTGTTTAAAAGCAAGAAATATTTATCTAACCTGTTGAAAACAGTCTGCCGGTGCCATCTTTTAAACATTCATCATATTGCATTGGTTTTAATTTCTTGACCTCAAACAGAGCACTAATCTGTTTATTTTTAAGTTATTAATAATAATAAAATATAGCTGCGAGCAGCGATTACGGGCCCTAGCCGGTGGCACCGCAACCCCGGTTCCTTTAGTTACGCGCAGCCTCTCGAGGAGAAATCTAGCGGTATATGAGCGCAGCACACACACACACACTCAGTTAACAACATATTGTAACTGCCTCTAAAAATCTAAATGTGGAGTTTCTATATTTTAACATATGTGTTAAGCAGCCTCAATTATTTTTCCTGAATACAATATCAAAATGTGACATTGATTTCCTACAACAGTTCAATAAACAGTTCAAATTTAGTCACTTACATTTTAGATGTAATATTGGCTGTTTGTCTTCTGTTCCAGCAGCGAAAATAGTTCCAAACAAAAATCACAGCAGAACCACAGCGCATCTCACAGGAACACTCAATGTTTTCATTACTGAATGATTCAGCATTTTGACCCGAATCGGTTCAGTTGAGTCAAAGATTCAATGACCCATTCTTAAACATCTGTCTCATTCTTGAATGAATCAACCGTTTAAACAAATCGTTTGAATGAATGAATAAATGACTCACTCATTAATACGGCCGCCTGCCGCCACCTATTGGCAGTTTAGTGTTATGTTTATAAGTAGCCTAGTATACTTCTTTCCACTGTTTCTTATTTGTACATTTAAATCAATTTCATAACATTATTTTATGCAATTGTAATTTTTCAGTGTAAATGATTTAATTTGATCAGCCCTACCTAGGGTAACAGTAGCCTATGCTTCATCTTTCATTTTAAATTCCTAAATTTGATCAATAAATTCAAATATTTGTTGTTTTTGTTTTTATGTTTAAGCTTATATGTATATATATATATATATATATATATATATATATATATATATATATATATATATATATATATATATATATATATATATATATATATATATATATATATATATATATATATATATATATATATATATATATATATATAACAGTCCGTTTCATTTTGAGCCTTGAATTGGACTCTCAAGGGTTGGCTTTCTAAATATGTATGTGTTATTATGTGTCTATTCAGAATGACTTATGAGCAGAAACCTTTTTATTTTGGATATGTCAGGAATGCATCACTAGCCAAAATTGGGGATGTCTAGAAAGGGTAAATAAGCTTTAAAATCAAGAGAACAATAGGACACAATTTGACACAAGAGGGCAGTATAGCCCTATTTATGATTTTGAGTTAAAACTATCACCCGAAGAGATTCTAAAAGAATGGTAAAGTTTTATATATATATATATATATATAAAGCCGGTGGCATCGCCACCCTGGTGCCTTTAGGGTTATTGTGCACGACGTGACACAAAATATCTGCTCGCTATCTGCCGAACGGCTCTGGTAGTCCCGCTTCAGCAATGATGATGTTGTAGAAATAGTGTGCTCTGGTTGGTCTGGATTATTCGGGATTTTTTATTTTATACAGAAATAAGTTATTTATAATTCAGATGAGAATAAAGTTAGTGTTGATTAAAATGAAGGAAAACAAATATATTGATCTGAAATATAGCACATTCATTTTACATTTATTTAGGTTCAATTACCAAACATACAATCTTAATTTAATTTAAAGCAAACAATACATTTGAAATACATGGGTTGTATGCACATTTTTTTTTTATAAAAAATATATATATATCCAAAAAGACAAGGCTTAAAAACTCTTGTCACTGTAACAGACACAATCTCTCTCTCTCACACACACACACACACACACACACACACACACACAAACACACACACACAGCACACACACACACACACACACACACACACACAACACACACACACACACACACACACACACACACACACACACACACACACACACACACACACACACACACACACACACACACACACACACACACACACACACACGTCAAGTCACATTTTAGATGCAATATTGAATAAGCAGAAAAATCGGATTTTCTGCTCTGAAAATATAAATAAGCATACAAATTGAATAAGCACTTTGAATATTCTAAACAGAATAAGCATTAGTCGCTAATGAATAAGTACTAGTACTTAATGGAATAGATACTAATATCTAAAAAATAAGTACTAGTAGCATGAAAATAGAGACTAGTATGTTAAAATGATTAAATGTTAAAACGGCTTGCCATATTGGCTCAGAGAGAGAGAGAGAGAAAATGACATTTTAGATAATAGCACCTATTAATAGATACTAGTATTTATTCAATAAATACTAGTTCTAAGTCATTACATACTAGTACCTATTAAATAGATACCAGTACTTATTCATTAGCTACTAATACGTATTCAAAAGAATATCTAAAGAATAAGCACTACTATCTAAAGAATAGGCACTAGTACTAAAGAATAAGCACTAGTCGCTAATGAATAAGTACTATTACTTAATGGAATAGATACTAGTATCTAAAAAATAAGTACTAGTAGCATGAAAAAAGAGACTACTAGGTTAAAATGATTAAATGTTAAAACGGCTTGCCATATTGACTCAGAGCATCAAAAGCATCAAACAAGAATATTAAAGTTTGATGCGTTGCCACAGCAACAGTTTCAAAGATATCAAGAATCCATTCACAGGTCTTCATCTGCCGTGTATTTACATTATACAGATGAAGTTTGAAGCAAATCGGGTAAAAATAAGAGGGTGATTTCAAAGCATTTTGAAAGTGACACACTTCCTGCTGCCAGTTGGTGGCGCTATAACTTTGACTCACAATAGTCACATCCATGTGATCGGACTCTTACAGTGAACACACTGCTGAAGTTTCATCAAGATCAGTTAATGTATGCAGAAGTTATAACACACTTCCTGTTTCCATTTTTCGCCATAAATTCGTTTCCTCGCCACGGCCAAACCGTTCGAGATATCAAAAATCCCCTGGCAATTTTTCATCCTCAATGTCTTGACTTCATGCTGACTGAGTTTCGTGGCGATTGGTTGAATTCTCTAGGAGTAGTATATCGAATTCCAGGGGCATACGCTTCCAAACAAACCATAATAGCCGACTTCCTGTTGGGCTGGGGTAAAAAGTAAAAGTACAAAGGATATATGAATCTATGAGATCTATGTGTGTACCGAGTTTCATATTATTACATGCAAGCGTGTTTGATTTATGGACCAAGTTTTCGGACCCCGTTCCAGGGGGCGCTGTCGAGCCCCCCTGCCACGCCCGGGTACCAGCTTCAGCCCGGCCCTGATGGCCGCGGTTTCTGACCCGTGTGCAAAGATTCAAGAGTTTTTGAGCACGTTAAGGGCCCCAAAGGTGCGTTGAGAGTCTCAAAAGTATCCAAAAAGAATAATAAAGTTTGATGCGTTGTCACGGCAACAGCATCTAAGATATCAACAATCCTTTCACAGGTCTACATCTGGCATGTGTCTACATTATACACATCAAGTTTGAAGCAAATCGGGTAAAGCGTGTTTGATTTATGGACCAAGTTTTCGGACCCCGTTCCAGGGGGCGCTGTCGAGCCCCCCTGCCACGCCCGGGTACCAGCTTCAGCCCGGCCCTGATGGCCGCGGTTTCTGACCCGTGTGCAAAGTTTCAAGAGTTTTTCAGCATGTTAAGGGCCCCAAAAGTGCGCTAAGAATCTCAAAAGTATCCAAAAAGAATATTAAAGTTTGATGCGTTGTCACGGCAACAGCATCTAAGATATCAACAATCCTTTCACAGGTCTACATCTGGCTTGTGTCTACATTATACACATCAAGTTTGAAGCAAATAGGGTAAAGCGTGTTGGATATATGGACCAAATTGTCGGACCCGTTCAAGGGGGCGCTGTCGAGCCCCCCTGCCACGCCCGGGTACCAGCTTCAGCCTGGCCCTGATGGCCGCGGGTTTTGTCCTGTGTGCAAAGTTTCAAGAGTTTTCGAGCACGTTAAGAACCCCAAAAGTGCCCGAAAGCATAAAAAAGCATGAAAAAGCTTAAAAAAAGGAATATTAATGTTTGATGCATTGCCATGGCAACAGTGTCTAAGATATCAATAATCCTTTCACAGGTCTACATCTGGCATGTGTTTACATTATGCACATGAAGTTTGAAGCAAATCGGGTAAAAATAAGAGGGTGATTTAAAAGCATTTTGAAAGTGACACACTTCCTGCTGCCAGTTGGTGGCGCTATAACTTTGACTCACAATAGTCACATCCATGTGATCGGGCTCTTACAACGAACACACTGCTGAAGTTTCATCAAGATTAGTTAATGTATGCAGTAGTTATAACACACTTCCTGTTTCACGTTTCTCGCCATAATTTCGTTTCCTCGCCACGGCCAAACCGTTCGAGATATCAAAAATCCCCTGGCAATTTTTCATCCTCAGTGTCTTGACTTCATGCACACCGAGTTTCGTGCCGTGTGTTTCAATTCTCTAGGAGGAGTGTTTCACATTCCATTTCATGCGTTTTCCAAACAACCCTTAATAGCCGACTTCCTGTTGGGCTGGGGTAAAAAGTTAGAGTGCGAAGTATATATGAAACGATGAGATCTACATGTGTACCGAGTTTCATATTATTACATGCAAGCGTGTTTGATTTATGGACCATGTTTTCGGACCCCGTTCCAGGGGGCGCTGTCGAGCCTCCCTGCCACGCCCGGGTACCATCTTCAGCCCGGCCCTGATGGCCGCGGGTTCTGACATGTGTGCAAAGTTTCAGGAGTTTTTGAGCATGTTAAGGCCTCCAAAAGTGTCCAAAAGGTAGAAAAATAATAATAATAATAATAATAATAATAATAATAATAAATAATCCTTAGGAAAACAATAGGGCCTTCGCCCTTTGGGCTTGGGCCCTAAATATAGCTGCGAGCAGCGATTACGGCCCAAGCCGGTGGCACCGCAACCCTGGTGCACCAGGGTGGCGGTACCGCCGGCTTTGGCCCTTCATCGCTGCTCGCAGCTATATATATATTTATATATATATATATTTTATATATATATATATATATATTTATATATATATATATATATATAAAGCCGGTGGCCACCCTGGTGCCTTAGGGTTATTGTGCACGACGTGACACAAAATATCTGCTCGCTATCTGCCGAACGGCTCTGGTAGTCCCGCTTCAGCACTGATGATGTTGTAGAAATAGTGTGCTCTGGTTGGTCTGGATTATTCAGGATTTATTATTTTATACAGAAATAAGTTATTTATAATTCAGATGAGAATAAAGTTAGTGTTGATTAAAATGAAGGAAAAAAAATATATTGATCTGAAATATAGCACATTCATTTTACATTTATTTAGGTTCAATTACCAAACATACAATCTTAATTTAATTTAAAGCAAACAATACATTTAAAATACATGGGTTGTATGCACATTAAAAAAAAAAAAAAAAAAAAATATATATATATATAATATATATATATATATATATATATATATATATATATATATATATATATATATATATATATATATATATATATATCCAAAAAGACAAGGCTTAAAAACTCTTGTCACTGTAACAGACACAATCTCTCTCTCTCTCTCTCCACACACACACACACACACACACACACGTCAAGTCACTTACATTTTAGATGCAATATTTAATAAGCAGAAAAATCGAATTTTCTGCTCTGAAAATATAAATAAGCATACAAATTGAATAAGCACTTTGCATATTCTAAACAGAATAAGCACTAGTCGTTAATGAATAAGTACTAGTACTTAATGGAATAGATACTAATATCTAAAAAATAAGTACTAGTAGCATGAAAATAGAGACTTCGTATTTCCAGAGCCCGTCTAACTTGTCCGCTTGTCCGGGACAAATGGATTTTTGAAGGACAAGTAAAAGAGAATTTTACTTGCCCGAACGGACAAGTCAAGTAGCCTGATTAGAACATCAATAACAAACAAAATACATAACTAGGGAATCACTAAACCGAGAGAATGATTCTGATTTTATTACATTTATTGTATGTTGTTGCGATCGATTGTGGATAATAAATAGGTTGCGCTGTTGACGCTCGCGCAGCCTCTCGAGGAGATATCTATATGAGCGCAGCACACACACACACACTCAGTTAACAACATGCTGTAACTGCCTCTAAAAATCTAAATGTGGAGTTTCTATATTTTAACATATGTGTTAAGCAGCCTCAATTGTTTTTCCTGAATACCATATCAAAATGTGACATTGATTTCCTACAACAGTTCAATAAACAGTTAAAATGTAGTCACTTACATTTTAGATGTAATATTGGCTGTTTTTCTTCTGTTCCAGCAGCGAAAATAGTTCCAAACAAAAATCACAGCAGAACCACGGCGCATCTCACAGGAACACTCATTGTTTTCATTACTGAATGATTCAGCATTTTGACCCGAATCGGTTCGGTTGAGTCAAAGATTCAATGAGCCATTCCTAAACATCTGTCTCATTCTTGAATGAATCAAGCGTTTAAACGAATCGTTTGAATGAAGGAATAAATGACTCA